>JACSVZ010000107.1:0-46686 GCA_014706295.1 Lycocorax pyrrhopterus obiensis
GCAGATGATCGTGAAGTCAGATGAAGGGTCTTTGGAGAAGGGCCTTCGGACCGTCCCTTACACGCGTTTTTTGCTGGAATCCACTTCGGTCCGGCACCTGTTGAGACACAAGCATACCCTTTGCCCAAGTTATTAGTTGAAATGGACCCTCGATCTTTCCGGTCTCTAAATTTTGATCAAGACCAAAGGATTTTTTTTCAATTTCGCCTGAGTACTATTTGAAAAATGCCTGATAATTGGCAGAGTAGGTTCTGCGAAAGAGCTGTTTTAAGAAATTTAAAACATACAAATCTTTTGCTCAATCGCATCTGAGGCGTAGCCCTCTGCTTCCCCCCTTTTCTGTCTGTCCAAAAGGGATTTTAAGGTATGGTGTGTTCTTTCAATGATGGCTTGGCCCGTAGAAGAATTAGGAATGCCAAATGTGTGACGAACACCCCAATTTTTCAGAAATGTCTCAAGGGTTCGTCCTCTATCAAGTGGACCATTGTCAGTTTTAACTTTTTGAGGAATGCCCAATGATGCAAATGCTTGCAAAAAATGCCAGCATGCATGTTTCGCTGTTTCGCCTGTGTGAAGGGAAGCAAAGACTGCACCTGAAAAAGTGTCCACAGAAACATGAATATTTTTAAATCTCCCAAAAGATGGGATTTTGTGACATCTGTCTGCCATAATTGCAGACTTTGCAATCCTCTTGGATTGACTGCTCCTGTGGATACAGGGGGGTTGCACAAGCTGACAGTCCGGACAAGCACTTATGATGGCTTTCGCTTGATCTTGGAAATGCGAAATGTCCGCATCAGTGCTTGTGTGTTCTGATGAAAAAAGGCATGAACTCAGTTTTGCTTGCTCAAAAAATGTTTGGCAAAGTGTTTGAAATGACCATGGTCAATTTATCTGCTTGTACATTTCCTTTGCCAAAAATCCTAAAAGAGAAAATGTGCTCTGATGTGAGAAACATCAAGTGAGTCCTGTGGCCATCACTTCTGTGGAGTCATGTTGCTGTAGATCTGGACGAAGCACTGCTAAGATTTTTGAAAATCTTTCATCTTGCGCTTGAAGAATTTTCCCAATTTCTTGTCCCAAAATGTTTGCTTGGAGTGTTGCAACATGCTGAGGTGTGCCCACCTTGCTGCATGCTTCTATCATTTCAGCTACGGTTGGGTGGCCAGTCGTGGCACTGATTATACATTTACATTCGGTGTTTGCTTTCGCAAATGCAAGACTTCGTAGTAGATTGGTTTTGCTGCTTCATCACTGACTTGTCTGTCCACAGCTTGCCTGAGTCAATTGATGAATGAAGTGAAAGTTTCAGTAAGACCTTGCTTTATTTCCGTGTAAACACCTTCTGGGATTCCAGTTGGTGGAATTTGTAAAATTGCCTTTTGTGCTGCTTCTTTAGTGTCTGCAAGCACATCTCGAGGCAAGAGCACGACTTGTTCTTCTGGTTTGTCGTGAGGTTCATCACCAGCTAATTGCGGTAATGTGAGAGCTGCATGTGGTCCTCCTGCGTATCTTTGTCTCAGCTCTCGAAGTGCTCTTCTCCATCTTACATCCCATAGCAAAAGTTGTGCATCTGTAAAAATTGTTGAGGCAATACTTCTACAGTCAAAAGGTACCATGTCATAGTTGCTGAATGTGCCTCTTAAAAGTTGTTTGAAGTATGGACTTCCCAATCCATGGTTTTTCACTGCATCCATTAGATCTTTGATAATTTGATGATCCATGGGTCTCCATACAGGAGGGTTTTGTCTGGAATATGTAACTGGCATCACAATGCTATCTATGTCTGCCATATCAAAGTCTCTCTCTTTGAGTCCTTTTTTCCTAATGCTTGACTAGTCTGTTGTAACAGACATATCTCTTGAAATATATCTGTCAGCTGGAACCAAGTCCATAACAGCATTCTGTGGACTTGTAACTTGAGAGGATGCAGTTCCTTCTTGACCGAAGAATTCATGCATTCCATCCTCACCTCCCCCTCCTGTTTGAGGAGTAGGGAAGGGAATTTGTGGCTGTGCACTGAAAGGAAATGAAGAAGGAATGGCTGAAACCGCCATCGCAGGTGGCAACCATGTGGACGTAGAAGTATATACAGTGGATGGGGATGGGAACCTGCCACCATGCGGGATGGGTGAGGGTCAGGGACCCAGTGCTCCAGCCTGTTGAGGTAGATAGTGTCTGGCACATTCCCTAAGTCGTAAAAAAAGATGATGCACGAAGTCACCTGAAAGCTGAAACTGAATTCGATGTGATGAGGGACCAGCTTTGAAAGAGGCATGCGAAGAGCTGGAGTTTCAGTGCTTGCAGTAAAAAAATAAGATGAAGGTTGAGAAGGTATAGGAATGCCTTCTGAAGCTGTGATGGTCACTATATCTTCAGCACTGAGATCTTGAGCAGGCACTTGAGGTTGAAAAAGTCCCATAAGATCAGCTAAATGTCCCTGAGCAGTTTGAGGAGAATGTGCTTGAAATGATGTGTCTCTACCCGAGACTTCTCCCTGAATAGGGATGACATAGCTTTGATCCTGTTGCCCGGGAGTAGGAGTTAAAAGATATCTAAAAATGTCCTCCGTTTCTTCTGGAGAGAGGATGGATTCTTGTCTGGTGGTGCTGTATGGAAAATGTTTATGATGTTGTTTTGTTGAGCCAGGGAGTGGCGCTGTCATCTTGACGGCAGGAGAGACAGTAGTTACTGAAATGCCATGGTGGTAGGTGGCTGGTTGTAGATGCGATGCGGACGTGAATGCAGCCGATACAGGATCGGTGGCTGTTGTAGAAGCTGAAGCTGTGTGCAGGAAAACTGCAGTGGCAGGTGGAATCGCAGTGCAGGCTGGAGGTGCCGTGGCTACCGGCACAGCATGGCTCTGTGTAACTGTCAGCCGAGCGGCGGTAACAGCAGAGGCTCGGCTGAAGGCTGGAGCCGAGGGTGGGGGTGGGGGCGGGGGTGGGGCGGGACCAGGAGTGCCACGGCCGGGGACCGGGACCGTGGCTGGGGTGGAGCCAGGAGTGTGGCTGCACACCTGGCCAGAGACTGGGGCAGGGCTGGGGGTGGGCCGGGCCGTCCCGCGCTCGCTGTAGAACATATTATGGAACCCGAAGCGGCAAAAACACGGCTGCGGCCAGAGCCGATTGCCGTTGCCGAGGCAACCGTGGAACCCGAGGATGGGGCGGGGGGGGGGGGGGGGGAGGGGGGGGGGGGGGGCATGGCTGATAGCGCATGCGTAGTAGGTAGATGTTCCAAATGCAGAAGGGAACTCGGCAGCAGCGGACATGATGACGTCAGAAGCAGGCGCTGCCGCCGCCGCTGGCTGACCCGCGTCATGTGACTGAAACGCGGAAGTGATCGGGGACCTGGGGTGCGCAGGGGCCATGGGCGGGGTGGGCACCAGCTCCGGGACCACCCCTGGCCGCGTGTACGGGTCATCTGGCGGCAGGACCCTGGATTCGGAAAATACGAACCGCCCCTCGGTATCTATCGGGACGAGCGTTTCGGGCGCGGTCGAAACCACGCCCTCCGGGGTAAACTCCGCTTTTTGCGAGGTGACCAGGGCCCCCTCTTCCCCCCCTCGGACATGCGCGGGTGAAAGAAGCTCTAAATCCAGTGTATCTTCTTCTTTTGGACCAATTAAAAGTTGTAACTTTGAGTCCGAGAAAGCACTCTCTGCCGCCTCCGCAAGGGTCGCGCCCCCTCCCCCCTGTGCCTGCCACACCTGCAGGGTTGAAGGATCATATTTGGGAGATATTTCAGGGAATTCTACAGGAGTAAAGAATTTTGCATGCCTCCGGGATTAGAGAGGCTGTTTGTGGGAGTTTAAAACCTTCCGCCGCTTTTTCGTACTTTCCGCGGTAGATTCAAGGCTCCCAAGCTGTACGGGTTGTAGGGGAGTTTGAAATGCCCCCCCTTGAAGTGAAGTGGGAGGGACTGAGCGCAGGAGCACTTCATAAATCACGCGCGCTGGTGTTAGGAGTTTGAGAGCCGATTCATCTCTTAGAGTCGCGGTATGATACAGAATAGAATTAATATTTTCCCAAAAAGAAGGTAAATACAGATCTGCCACTAGAGTGCCTGGAAACTCATTTCGCACCCAGAGCAATAATTCCTCTATTTCTTTTCTAGATATTTTTAACGGATGCTTGCGAGATAAATCCTTGAAGCTAGCAATTACATTCGTCTCTGTTTTCGAAAGGGCCCCTCCCATGTTTGAGTTTCGTCTGGTTTTGGACAACTTACCAGAGTGTAGGTGATTTATATCAGTCTTTGAAGTCCAGGTCCGCGTCCCGTCCAGCAGTTCACGGGCTCTCCTCCCCCCTGTCGACCGAGGTTAGAAGATCCTGGAGATTCAAAGGCGATCCCGGGTTTCTATTTTTTTTTTGTGGTCTGGCTGCATGCAGCTGTCCGTCTTCTTCAGTGAGGCCGAACACAGGAGCACCATATGACACTTTACCGTGCCTAAATTATGCCTCCCCTGATAGGGGAGAATTCCCTGAGCCCTTGCCTGGGCTCTGCAGACGAACGGGACTTTTCCACGCTTTTTGCTCTCAGATAGTTGTTTATTAAGTCTTATCAAAAAGGAGCAGAGCCACAAGCTTGACTCCCCTTAGGAGATGCGAAGGAAAGGCCGAGTTATCAAGATAACACCATTCTTTTAAAGGTAAATTGCCCAATGAAAACCCAAAACGAAAGATATTTTTACTTTTCTACCAATGTTCAATAAATCTTTCTGTCACATGAAAGGAACTGTGGCATTTTTCACCCAGTCCTCTCAATCCACTTTTGCCGCAAACATGGAGTAACAGAAGAAGAAAGAAGAAGGCCTAGAGAACAACAACAATCCTCCATTTTGGAGTTTTTGCTTTTTATCTATTTGCTATATTAACAAACCCAACACCTCTAAATTTTCACCCTGTGACAATCTTATATAATGTTCTATCACCTAATTCACACCGGTGTAGATTCTGCTTCTTCCCAGAGGATAGGTAATTTTCTCCATGGACGAAGGTCAAAGACAGGGTTGTCCGGGGGGTAGAACCCCCCAAAACAGGCAGAGAAATATTCCCTGCACTTTGGACTCCCACAGAGGAACATTCAAAAATTGGCAACAGCATCTAGCAAAGGCCACCTGGTTAGTCAACACCTGAGGTTCCACCAATAGAGCTGGTCCAGCCCAATCTGAATCCCTGCATACAGTAGATGGAGATAAGGTTCCAGTAGTGCATGTCAGGGGACTGTTAGGAAAGACTGTTTGGGTTAATTCTGCCTCGAGTACAGCCAAACCCGTCCGTGGGGTTGTCTTTGCTCAGGGACCTGGTTGCACATGGTGGGTAATGCAGAGAGATGGAACAACACGTTGTGTACCGCAGGGAGATCTGATTGTTGGGTGAAAACCATCTGTACTGTGAAATACCTGTACACCACTGCTTGCTGAGTGTCACTGTCACTGTTTGTACATAGCTGTATATAAGTATTAATGCGTGTGTGTGTAGAGTTAGAATATATTAATTTGGGCATTGAGCTGACGATATGGGATAAGGGGTGGAATGTCTTGGGGTGACTCTATGGTGTGTATCCCCTATCACGGCTCTATGCCAAAAAATTAATTTTGTGCCTTTCTGTGCCTTTACAGTGAGCTTGAGAGGGGAGGAAAAAAAAAACCCAAACGAACTTTTCAAAGCAGTTTCTCAAGGACACAGAGATATACTCCTCTGCGTTCTCCAGCTGTGGTAGCATGGAGGAAGCACCCTGCTTGCTTTCTTCAGCCAGCTTTTGGGGTTTTTTTTCTTCTCCGGTGTGAGATGGAGAGCTGAACTTTGTTTCCTGGGACTTTGGTTTTTCCCTTCTTCTCTTCTGGACTGTTTCAACAACATCAGAACACATCGGGAGAATTTTTCCCCAAGGCCTGGGGGGTGGGCCCTCGCCAACCCAGCTCCGAGAAGGAGAGAGACCACACCTACAGAAGGACTCTGAAATCTTCCCATGTTTCTCTCTATAGCAAGAGCTTTCATTATTTAGCATTATTATCCTTTTCCTGTGTGTTTGTTAAATAAATAGTTTTTATGTCTTTCACTTTCCTTCGAGGAAAATTTCTTTTTTTCCCCGAACCCTGTGGGGGGAGGGGTGGTTGTAACCTGCCTTCTATCAGAGGATACTTTCCTCCAAATTTTGGCCAAACCAGCACATTCTCTTACTATTAAATAAAAATATATCAATTATTTGGCATCAACATTTAATCTCATTTGGTTTTTATCTCATTTTTTGGGAGTATTTTGAACCTTCGAAGTCCTTTCCATTTTATTCACAGAGACTTAGTTTCCTTTACTCCTCTGTAATTAAATCGGTTTGTAACATTTTATTGGCATCACGGAATGACAGGATACCCTTAAAACAAGAGTGCTCAATCAAAAAAATTAATGAATTGCTAATTTTTATAATCGATCATTTTCTTTGTGTGTTTGTTTGTCTGTTTGTTTGTTGGTTTGTTTTTAAGTAAGGTGCCCATTGTAAGTTTGGTTTTGAATTTTAAGCAAGGTACCTTCCCAGAGCAAAGGACTGACATTTGGAAATTAACTGTACTTTATACTGGGCACCCTCTGGGAAGTTCACTCCGTGTTTGTGACGTAACTTTGTAGAAACATAACTTTGTAGAAACGTAACTTTGTAGAAACCTAATTTTGGTATGCAAAATACCTTCCTAGGGAGAGGAGTGAGATTTTGGAAATACGCTTTCCATGGGGCACCCCCTGGGAAAGATTCACTCATATGTTTGCGATAACATGAAACATAATGCGCAAGCTTTATTTACTTTATTAGATTAATTTAGTGCCAGGCCATCTACCCCAGGGATGGATTGGGCATGAAATAATTGGTATAATATCCAAGTGATTGTTGATCTAGTCTCTGTCCTGCAGGCAGGAGCGAGACTCAAAAAAGGTAAAGGAAAACCAATAGTTTGTTCTGCCCTAAGTGCTTCTGTGTTAGCTGCAGTAGAACAAAAAGAACACCAGCAGGAAGCTGATTTGGAAATTATTGCTTCGTTCCAAGACTTGGTTAAAGCATTGCAGTTTCAGCTGGAGGAGCAAAAGGCTAACACTCACCTCCTCCAGGAAGAGAAACGGAATTAAAGGGCTACTGCCCGTGTGCTCTGAGAGGAGCTGTATGCAAGATTAGCAAATTAAGGGAAAAAGGAGTCAGAGCTGGAGCTATCTAAAGACACATACCCCCTCTCTGACTTAGAATCTCTACATAATCAATCAGAAAAGCTGTCAGTCCCTTAATTAAAACAGAATATGTATATGAGGGCTCGGATGATGACACACCCTACATAACCACAAAAGAAATCCCATATACAGCTACTGAATTGGCCAAACTAAAAACGGAATATAGCCAAAGCCCCAAAGAATCTGAAACTGAATATGTTTGGAGAGTCTCTCTCATGGGGGGTGACCAAATTCTGTTATCAGAAAAAGAAGCAGAAGGGTACTGGGGAGCAGGGGTCTTCCTTACCACAGGTGATAACTGTGCCCCTTGGTCTCTCACCCAGAGAGCAGCTTACTGGGCTGGTGGACTCAATCCTTTAGAAAGAGGAGATCCCTTGGCTATAGTGGGGAATGTTAATCAGATTGTAGGATGTGTACAAAAAGCTGCTTGTTTACAAATGATGCATGATAGGATACTAACACCACAGTGTAAATGTCTGATGATGTTGCCTGAGGATGCTGAGAGAATGACATCTTTTATCAGAGGCCTCCCTGAAGCTATGAAACCCATAGGCATCCAGCTAAAAGGACAAATAGAAAGCCTCTCAAAAGCAGAAAGAGCTGCAGCCACCTCGGAGGCAGCTATTTCCCCCAATCATAACTGGGCAAAAGGTAAGGTGTCGCTGTTGTACCGAGAATGGCAAGAAACGACATGATCCAAGTTCAGGAAAAAAGTGGCATCTTTAATTAATTATAAATCGGTTTATATAACTTGGTTCACAAGAGTAGCATGGTACTATTGGTCCCTTGATCAACCACCTCCTAGAATGATTGGTGGAGGCTATACAACACCCATTTGAAAATATTTTCTTCAGTATACCATAACAACACTGCACAACAAACTCCAGGTGCAAAGATAAAGAATTAGTTTACAAAACTGTAGCACTGTTTTTCATAGCTTCTGTGAGAAAAGCAGAGCTCTCACAGAATGCTGCAGAAAGCTGGAAAATTTCTCTGCTTAAAGCTTTTCAGCATCCACAGTAAGGTTTGGACCTGGGGGGAGGTAGCACAAGAATTTATTAATTATGGAAGAAAATATGGTCCAATTCCTTGAAATATAAATGATTCTAAATCCATCTGAAGCACAGAGTACAAAACTATGTCCCCAGTAAAACTCCGAAAGGTAATGTTCTCCCCTGGGCTGGGAGGACGAACTATGGCAGGGAAAAACACAAGGAGAAAAGAAATGCCCTGTGGATTGTGGGCTTACAAAAAGGAATCTCAAGGACCCTAATGGAAGGCCAGCCCACTACTAAATGAGAAACATTAATCCGAGAATGGCCAACAAAGGAGGGATCATTAAAAGCTGTTCCTGCTACAGGCCCCCCCCCCCCCGAGGGACCATAAAAAAAGGGAGGTGACGGAAAACCCTTATCTTTGCCTGCAGGAGGCAAGTCGGGGGACAAAGAGTGGATTAACATCAGGCGTCTTTCTAAAAACTCCAGAGGAGACTTATTAATAACCTGTCCTATTGGTCCCCACAAAACCCCTGTAACTCTTCTTGTAGATACTGGTGCTCAAGTGTCCGCCCTTAAAATTGAAGATTTCTCTTCATGTGGAATCACTCCCTCACGTAAAAGTATATGTGTTATAGATGCTTTTGGAAATACACAAACCCAGATGACAGCAAAAGTAAGATGCTGGTTGCCAGGAGAGGAGAAAGCAGTTGACACCCTAGTGATTATAGGTGAATTTCCTACAAATTTACTTGGTCTGGACCTCCTAAAGAGAAGGTCTTGGACTGATGAAGAAGGAAAAATATGGACTTTTGGGCAGGAAACCTCACATCTGTGTTTATTAAGTTCTGCCCCTGCTCTTCCCCCCCTCCCTAGTAACCAATGTCAAACCTTACCCTTTACCTTTAGGAGCCAGGGAAGGAATCACCCCAGTTATCGGAGATTTGAAAAAAAGAGGAATAGTGATTGCAACACATTCCCCTTACAATGCTCCTGTGTGGCCAGTCCGCAAGCTTAATGGCAATTGGAGACTGATGGTGGACTATCAGTGCCTTAACTCAAATATAGGGCCTCTCACTGCAGCAGTCTCAAACATTGCTGAGCTGATAGCTACTATACAAGAACAAACTCATCAAATTATGGCCACTATTGATGTCAAGGACATGTTTTTTATGGTTCCCCTGCAGGAACAAGATCAGGAGCATTTTGCTTTCACGTGGGAGGGCCAGCAATATACTTTTACCCACCTCCCACAAGGATTCAAACACTCACCCACTCTAGCACATCATGCACTGGGGCACAAGAATTGTCACTCATTCCTCCTGCACCAGGAGTAAGAGTATACCAATACATTGATGACATTTTGGTAGCAGGAGATGAAATTGCACCTGTACAATCAACACAAACAAACATTATTAAACTTCTAGAGTCCCTGGACTTACATATTCCTCCTGAAAAAGTGCAACTCCCTTCCCAAGAAGTAAAATTCCTGGGAATCTGGTGGAAAGGAGGAATGGTCTGTATTCCTCCAGATACCCTCACCCACCTAGACCAAATTAAACCACCAGAGACTAAGAAAGACCTGCAGCATGCTTTGGTTCTGCTGATTTTTTGGAGGAAACGCATTCCTGATTTTTCAATAATTGCAAGGCCCCTATATTATTTGCTACAGAAAAAGGCAAAGTGAGATTGGACCCCCCCTTCACAATAAGGCCCTATAACTCCTAATTTTTGAAGCTACCACATACCAATCACTAGGTCCTATACACCCTACTGATCCAGTACATATTGAGTGGGGATTTGCAAGCTCTTGACTGTCCATACATTTATGGCAGAAAGGACCTGATGGTCCTACCAGACCCATAGGGTTTTATTCACAGTTTTAAAGATGCCAAAAAACAATATTCTACCTAGGAAAAGGGCTTATTCGTGGTCAGCACTACTTTTCAGGAAGCAGAGAAAACTATTTGCAAACAATCATTAATTTTAAGAGGACCTTTTAAAGTCATCAAGTCAGTTTTGGCAGGAACCCCACCCCCTGATGGGGTAGCCCAATGTGCCTCTCTTCGGAAATGGTATGCTCAAATTGAACATTATTGCACCATTTTTCAAGTAACAGAAGGAACTCCCAAAAATCTTCCTCTACAAGATGAGGTAACCCTAAGTAGCACCACTGATTCTTCACCTTATGTGATTCAAGTTGCTCCCCCATATTCAGAGCAATCGCAGAATGTGGTTTACTGATGCATCAGTGAAGCAAGAAGGTAAGGTTTGGAAATACTGTGCTGTAGCCTTACAAATAAATACAGGAAACAAAATTGTAACAGAAGGGGAAGGTAGCGCCCAAGTAGGATAATTAGTAACAGTCTGGCGTGTATTTAACCATGAATCTGAAACGTCTGACTCTGTATATATTTTCACTGATTCTTTTGCTGTGTTCAAAGGGTGTACTGAGTGGCTCCCCTTCTGGGACAAAAATGACTGGGAAGTAAATAGAGTCCCTGTTTGGCAAAAGGAAAAATGGCAAGAAATTCTTGCTATAGCAAAAAAGGGAATTTTTTAGTTGGGTGGGGAGCCTCTCACCAAGAAAATGAAACCCCAACTAGCTGCTGGAATAACAAAGTAGATGAAATGGCCAGATTAGCCCCACTAAGTGCAAAAACTTCAGCAGAAAACTGGAACTGATTATTAGAATGGTTGCACTTAAAGCAGCAGCACACAGGGGCACAAGACCTATACAAAGAAGCAGTAAGCAGAGGATGGCCAGTGACTCGGGAGATGTGCTGTACCAGCATATCTTCATATGAGCAATGCCGAACCTGACTAGAGCATCATCCTTTAGAACAATCCCCCTTACATATCAGAGACAGGAAAGGACTATGGGACACATAGCAAATAGACTATATTGGACCCTTTTGGAAGTCTGGGGGAAAACGATATGTGTTAGTAGGAGTAGAAGTTAGATCGGGACTAGTACAAGCAGAAGCCTTCCCTCGGGCAACTAGTGCAAACACATTAGAAGCCCTTAAAATGTGGTTCAGTTTCTTTCCAAAACCTGTGGCTATCCAGTTGGACAACAGGTCACATTTCACAGCGACCATCATCCAGGAATGGGCCAAAGAAGAAGCGACCCAGTGGATATTTCACACACCCTATTATCCACAAGCAAATGGCATAGTCGAGAGAACAAATGGCCTGCTTAATCGATTTCTGAAACCTCATAATTCCAATTGGACTGGATGACTATGGGATGCTGTAAAAATAGTAAATGACCAATGGGGAGTAAATGGGTGTCCCAGACTCACAGCTTTTTATCCACAGCCTCCCTCTTTGATACCAGCAACATCAAAACCACCAGGCAATCGAAATCCCTCACGCTTCCCAGGACAACCTGCATTGGTGGAACTGCCTACTGTAGGAGCTGTACCCATGGTACTCACTACTCCTTTAAACATGTACACCTGGAAAGCAAATGATGCTTATGGCAAAGAACACAAAATAAGCTCTTGATGGATTGTTCCTACATTTTAATGTTAGCCCTGAAAGGGGCTGGACAGACTTTTCTTTTACAGGTAACTGTTCATTGGTGAAAAAATATTCAGAACTGTGAATGAAAAACCTTGGACATGGACTATGGTTTGGTTTACTGGTAACTGTGTTTATAACATGTTAGTTATGTTTGTATGGTTATTTACCTTGTGCATGTGCTCAGCAGATCTAACTGTTAAAGACAAGAATCAAAGGAACCTCGCCTGGAAACTGGTGAAAGGGTTTGCAAAAATATGGAATCGTACTGTTCAAGGTGTATGTGTAACACTACTCTTGAATTTATCTTTTGTTCTTAATATGGCTAGTGTGGCAGCTCCGTTACCTCTACCTGAACAGTGGACAAGTAAGACAAATGGAGCCCAAATTCAGTGGAAAGGTACCCCTATAGTGCACAACATTTACGAAACTTATGACCCACCTTCTGATGCACCTCATGAAGGGCAGTTACACCCTAAATATTGTAGAACTATGCATCCAAAGATAAATGTAACCATCTTAAATTGAATCCCCTCATCCAGCCATCAAATCAAGTAAAGGTAAATTTGGTCCTGAGACAATAACCTTTGAGGAATATAATGCTAAACAGCCCTGCCTTGTTTACTCATGGGATCCACTGTTTGACCCATTATACACACCAGATGTATATGAAGGCAAATATACCACAGTTTTTAGCCCCTCCTGGTGTGTGCAACTTCCTAACATAAGGAATATAATTTCAGTGAACTGACAAAATTTAATGTGGGCATGGTCTGTACAAACATTTCTTAAAGGCAAATTTATAGAATCCAAATTTACCATGCCTCAAATAGAAGATAGTCTTCTATTCAATTGCTCAAAGGTTATAACATGAAAAGAAGGACCTGGAGATCCTCCAGAAACATGGTTTTCACATAGAATTCGAACATTAATAAGGGATATGTGTACTTGTTGGGGATACCCCTCAAAAGGCTGGAGAAATCAAGATAAGTCCTGTAACTCCACCTACAAATACCTTCTCAACCAATGTGGAGTTCCTTTTACCCATTACCCAGTCCACGGTACCCCTGTTACGCGGAAAAGACTCCACTACTGAAATAAGTAGTAAAGTAGGTATGTTTATTCCAGCGCTGGGGCGCATGTGGATTGCTCCACCAAATGTATGCGTTCCAACAATACCATTTGGCTTGGTATATATCGAGTTATAAGCTGCATATTCATTAAGTTTCCCAGTGCACCTATACATATTCATTTCCTAGCCCCGCCTAGCCCTGCTTCATATTATAATGAGCCCAAGTCATTTCCATATGGCTTGCGCTTGCGCAGTGCCTCGTGCAGGGGTCTCTGGGATGTAGTAAGGAGTCTTCCTCAGATGAAGTAAGGAGTCTTCCTCCATTTGAGCTTTTCACCTTGCTTCCTTGCACATGCTCCCTGAGTCCCTGGCCCAAGTTCAAACCCCAAGGCTGGTTTGAACTGGTTCCTGGGTCCAAAGCAGGATCTTTTAGTCACGGCTGCTTCCCCTTATCAATAGTCTTGTATACTCCCTTTTTCTACTTGACAAATGCAATAAATGTTAGGCAAGCTATATGCATTGTTTTAGCAAGCAACCCCTTTAGTAATTCACTTAACCCTTGTTTCCCCGACTCACCCCAATAAACACTAAGCCAAAAATCAGTATCCTTGATTATGCAGATGAAACTAATTGTAAAACTGCAAAATATATAGCCCCTTTTGGAATGGCTTGAGGATGCTCTGATAGGAAATTTTATTCACATTTGTCATTAGAACAACATGCTGGACTTAGGTGTGGAATCAGAATTCCCTCCCTTTGCCCCAGATGTCCTTACTTTCACTCAAGTGTCTAGAGAACGTCACTCAGTCGCTATCGCAGTGTTCCCTCTTCAAAGGCAACACAAAGACCAGAATGGGCAATTGAGGGAATTGACTTTCCAGATTACTATACCACTGGACAAAAAAATCCCTATTCCTGATAATGTCTTTGCTCCCTATGTCACCCTAAAAAGACACCAATTTGTATTAGAAGATACTCCCTGGCACTTAAGTGTATTAAGCAATTGAACAAAACGTGTTGGGGTGCTTCGGACCACTTGGGGTCCGCCCACTGTCCATCACGCCATGTCTACCCAATGGGCTGAGGACTCAGAGAGCAAAGACCAGTCCGTGGGCGAGACCCGGTTCTGAGCCCATACCACTTCTCCAGAAAGTTCTGTTAAGTTCGGTTGTTCATAGGTTTGTTCTGTAAATTCCCTCCTCTGTAACCTAGCCATTGGTTCTGTGTCCTCGGGATCCTCCTCCGGGCTTACCCTCTATTGGTTGTTTGTTCTGTACCACCCCTGTTAGAAAAAGCACTTGTAACCTGGCACCCTCGGCCATTTCCACCCCTCTTTTTCGGGGGAATAAACCCCTGGAAGATTTCACGGAGTGGTCCTCTCCCTTGCCTCTTTCGCCTCTGGGATTCCTGAGAGACTGAGACCTTCGGGTCCCCTCTCATTTGGGTGCGCCTGCTGACACAGAGCCAGTGCTGCCCGTCCATGCGGCCGCCGAGACTCGACACTTTTCAGTGCCTGTCTGCGGGAAAGGTCACTGTAGCCTCATAAGGCGGGACGAGTGCCTCTGAGGCAGACCCCTCTCCCAGGGCAGTGACACGCTGGCCCCCGGAACAGGGACGGCTGAAGTCCGGTCCCTGCAGACCTCCCTGGCTGGCTCTCTGATACCTGCCAGGAGTTGTGGTCTCGGCGTCTGCGTTCCCTTGTGGAAGCACGCTCCGTTTTAGAAGTGCTGTGCTGCAAGGGCGAAGCTGACAACCCTCGTGTTTTTGCTGGATTTTTCTTCTTTCCACGAGGACCGGCTCCATCCCGGAGGACTTCCTTTGTGATTTTTCGTTCCAGTGGACCATTTTCGGTAAGCATTTTGCCTTTTTGTGCCCCTGGGCTGTCTTTGTCTGCTGTGCTCTTACAGGAGCGATTCTTTTACCCTCGGGCAAACGCATCCCGGTTTCACTGGGAAAGTTTTTTTTCTTTTTTCTGCGTTTTAACACAAAGGAGGGTAGAGGGAGGTGTCTTTCTGTCTGTTTTAAAACTTTCGGTCAGTTTTAAAATGGGAAACCGATCATCAGCACCTCAAAGGGAGATTTTTTCCCAAGTTGTGGGTTCCCTGAAAGCGGGAGGGTTTAAGTTCTCTAAAAAAGTGTTGAAAAAGTTTATAAGGTGGATCTTCTTTTACTTTCCCCGTGTCACGGCCGCTGATGTGAAAAAAAATCTCATTTTGGAACCTGGTGGGAGATCGGATAATGGATTTGCAGAATTTTAAAGATAAATCAGTGGAAGAATTTATACCACTTTTAATGCAAATTAAAAATGCAGGTATATTAGAAAGGAAAGTAAAAGAAAAAGCCACTGAATCAGTTAAAGTCCTGTCTTGGGGTGACTCTATGATGTGTATCCCCTATCATGCTCTATGCCCAAAAAGTAATTTTGTGCCTTTTCTGTGCCTTTAAACTCAGCTGGAGAAAAGAAAAAAACAAACGAACTTTTCAAAACAGTTTCTCAAGGACACAGAGATACACTCCTCTGCGTTCTCTGGCTGCAGGAGCAGGAGGGAGCACCCTGCCTGCTTTCTTCAGCCAGCGGTTTCGGTTTTTTTTTTTCCTTTTTCTTCCTCCTTCTCTTCCCGGCATGAGACAGAAAGCTGAACTTTGTTTCCTGAGACTTTGGTTTTTTCCCTTCTTCTCTTCTAGACTGTTCAAGAACATCAGAACACATCAGGAGAATTTTTCCCCGAGGCCCGGGGGTGGGCCCTCGCCGACCCAGCTCCGAGGAGGAGAGAGACCACACTTACAGAAGGACTCTGAAATCTTCCCAGGTTTCTCTCTATAGTGAGAGATTTCATTTCATTATTTAGCATTATTATCCTTTTCCTGTGTGTTTGTTAAAAGAAATAGTTTTTATCTCTTTCACTTTCCTTCGAGGAAAAATTTCCTTTTTTCCCGAACCCTGTGAGGGGAAGGGTGGTTGTAACCTAGTTTTCTTTCAAGAAATATATTACTAGATTTTGGCCAAACTGGCACAAGTCCCCAGTTCTCCCTCTTCTCCAAAAATCCGTTTTTCCTCTCCCTCGTCCCCTAAGCAGAGCACACTGAAAAGAGGAAAATGCCAGAAGGCTCAGGATTGCCACCAGCTTCCTGGCTCTCCTCAGTGTTCTCCGCACCCCTGCCGGTCTGGTGGTGGCCACACTGGTTCGGACCTGTCCCCAAACCCTCTTTCCTCTCCTTTTTCCCCAGTTAAAAGCCCCAGTTTGACTGTAAAAAGTAAAAGAGCTATCCCGGGGGGTGTTCCCCCTGAGTCACAGAATGGTGGCGGCCACATGGCAAAGCCCACCAAAACCCCTTCTTCTTCCCACAATCCCTTTCGGTTGTCTTCCCGGAACCCCTTCCTCTCTTCACAGGATGTTCCCCTTCAGTCCTCCAGACCTGTCAATCTTGATCACTCCTCCCCCCGACATCATGCGAGCGTGGTTCGGCTCCACCCCCTGCTCCTCCCTGTGATGACATCGCAGGGGAGGAGTCAGGTGGAGGCTCCAACGGCGCCCCCTTCGGTCGCACCGCCCCCACTGATCCCTGTCCATCAGGGCTCGGGAACTCAGCCTTCCCCGCCTCTCTTCCGGCCAGCGCCAGAAGAGACTCCATCTTGGATGACTTAGTAAACAATGAGGCCTACACAGCTGCCACTCCCTTTGCTGCTCCGGTTACTTATAACAGGCAAGGATTAAATCCACAGTGGAAACTATTCGATTATAATAACATCAAAGATGTCTGTAAAGCATATAAAGAATATGGTAAGGATAGCCAATATTTTGAAAATATTTTTAATGCAACTTGTACTGCAAATGTTTTGGTACCACATGATATAAAAAGAATTATTTCATGCTTACTATTCGTTACCGAATTCAAATTATGGAGGGGCCTGTGGAAAGAACAGCTAGAGGAGCAGTTGCCAGTCAACCTAAGAGATCCTAATCATGTGACTATCACAATTGATCATTTAATACGGGAAGGACAATTTACTAAACCACAGGACCAAGCAAGATAAATAACTAAAGAGGTCCTGGAAATAATATGGGGGGTTGCAGAAAAGGTATTCTTTACAATGCCTTCGAAAACCACCATAAAGATCAGTTACACTGCCATCAGGCAGGGCCTAAATGACAACTTCATGGACTTTGTAGACAGATTAACAGCAGCAGTAGAGGCACAAATAGATGATGTCTCCGTGCATGAGAGATTGATAACAGACTTTGCAAAATTAAATGCAAATGAAACATGTAAGGCAGTCATAAAAACACTGCCATTCAAACCTCCTCCATCCCTGCTGCTGATTACAGAGGCCTGCATAAGGCATGTAACTGATTCTAACGATGCATAGAGAAAAAAGGGGGAGTCAGCAGGAAGGCTTTTAGCACATCCTGCCAATGTGGAGGAAAATAGAAATGACAGGTCTTTATGGGTTTGTGCAAGGTGTGGAAAAAAGGGCCACACTGCAAAATTCTGTCGTGCCCCCGCACCTATTAATTTTGTTTCCAAGCCGGTTGTTCCAGCCAAACCCAGAGCTCCTGCACCACCAACTGCAGAAAACCTGCAGGGAAATTGAGATCCGAGCGCAATAAAAGAACAGCCCCGCGTGACGATACAAATGGAGAAGCTGCCCCAATTCAAAAACTTTCAGCTAAACTACTGGATGGGACTCAAATGAAACACCAGCAAGTCTACAGCCTTCCCTGCCACGTCAACAACGCGATAAGTACTGACTTTATATTTACTTTCCGAGATCCTTACAGCACGCTGCCAGAAGTGGAGGTCATTCCCACGATTAGCCTGCTGGACAGTGAGGGGAGATTCAATGTTATTGTCAAATGTCATTTTCCACCGTTTTTCCTCCCTAAAGGTTATGACATTGCACAGGATTTGTGCTGCCAGCGATTTTCCCAAAGGAAAGCAAGTCCCCTGGCGCGTACTGGGCAGAAGTGGTGGGGAAGGGTCGTCCAATGCTTGACTGTAGACTGTCTAATAACAATAACTCCCATTCCATTACAGGCATGATCGATACAGGAGACGACGTAACTATCATTTCGGCGACAGATTGGCCACGGATGTGGAGCCTGCAAGTCAAGGATGGCCTCGTTTCGGGGGTAGGTGGATCTGTGTCCGCCCACCGGAGCAAGGATGTTATTCAAATAGAGGGACCCGAAGGTAGGATAGCCTCTATCCGACCCTTTGTCATTGATTCCAGATTCACATTATGGGGGAGAGATCTTATGTCCCAATGGGGGACCCGGGTGGAGGTAACACCAGAACCCCAGGATTTTCCCTGAGGGCCACTGTGGTGCGCCCCATCCAAAAATTGAATTGGAAAACAGATGGCCCTATATGGATAGATCAGCGGCCCTTGCCTATAGAAAAATTGAGCGCTCTGCATCAGCTCGTGGAGGAACAATTGAGCAAGGGCAATATCGAACCGTCCAATAGCCCCTGGAATTCCCCAGTGTTTGTAATAAAAAAGACGGGGAAAGACAGCTGGAGATTCCTCCAGGACCTGAGAAGGATTAATGATATAATTGAGGACATGGGAGCTCTCCAGCCAGGAATGCCATCTCCCTCTATGCTCCCAAGGGGCTGGAAAGTGGCGGTCATTGACATCAAGGGCTGCTTCTTTCAGATCCCCTTACACCCGGCCGGCGCCCCTCGATTTGCTTTCTCCGTCCCATCCATTAATCGGGAAGCCCCAGTGCAGCGCTATCACAGGCGGGTCCTCCCTCAGGGGATGAAAAACAGCCTGACTATATGCCAGTGGTATGTCGCGAGCATATTGAGCCCCATCCGAAAAATTGCCCAGAAGTCCATCACATTACACTACATGGATGATATATTAGTCTGCTCCCCAAATCGGTCATACCTTGAATGGACCTTAGAGAAAGTCACAGGAGCCTTGCAAAAAGAGGGATTTGAAATGCAAAAGGACAAAGTTCAGGTCACAAGTCCATGGAAATATCTTGGACTCTCCATCACTGACACTAGCATTACACCACAAAAAATAAAGATTAATGAAAATCCCAAGACATTGCAGGAGTTACATCAGTTATGCAGATCCATTAACTGGATTCGACCACTTCTGGGACTGACGTCAGAGGACCTAGCACCTCTCTTCAACCTACTCCGAGGAAATGACGACCTGAATTCTCCACAAGCTTTGACACCTGAGGCCAAACAAACTATAGGTAAAGTGCAGCAGGCACTGGAGACCAAACAAGCCCACAGGTATGACCCACAATTGCCATTTCAATTTGCCATCCTAGGGGTCGTACCACACCTCTATGGGTTGATTTTCCAGTGGGATGCTGTGCAAAGAGACCACTTGTTGATAATCGAGTGGGTTTTCCTGGCGCATTTACCATCCAAAAGCATCACTACGCCTCAGGAACTCATGGCAAAGCTCATCATAAAGGCGCGATCTCGCCTCCGGACTTTAGCCGGATGTGATTTTACATGTATCTACTTACCTCTAACCAATGAGGCTTTAGAGCATTTGCTTCAAACCAGTGTCTCTTTACAATATGCTCTGGACAGCTTCCCAGGTCAGATATCTATTCATTTTCCAAAACACAAATTATTTAATTCGGCACTGAAAATTATTCCCAGAACCATCCAAAGTGCAAAGCCACTGGATGCACTGACAGTTTTTACAGACGGCTCCGGAGCATCCCACAAGTCTGTCATGACTTGGAGGGATCCTCAGACACGGAAATGGGAGTCCGATGTCGAAAATGTGCCTGGCTCACCACAGGTAGCAGAACTAGCAGCCGTTGTCAGGGCATTCGAGAGGTTTCAAGAACCACTTAATTTGATCTCAGATCCGGCCTATGTTGCAGGGGTTGTGTCCAGAGCTGAGAATGCAGTGCTCAAAGAAGCAAAAACTCCGTTGATTTATTGCTTGCTCTCGAAATTAATACATCTAATATCCCACCGAGAGCAACCATTCTTTGTGATGCATGTGAGGTCGCATACAGATCTTCCAGGCTTTATTGCAGAGGGGAACCGGAGAGCAGATGAATTGGCATTACCAGTACAAGCCGCAAATTTGCCAGACCTTTTTCATCAGGCAAAAATGAGCCATGCCTTTTTCCACCAAAACATTCCGGCTCTAACACGGATGTTCCATCTCACCCGTGAACAGGCCAGAGCCATTGTGGCGACATGCCCTAACTGCCAAAAATTCCAAGTGCCTTCACTTGGCAGTGGGGTCAACCCTAGAGGGTTAGGGAGCAACGAGTTGTGGCAAACAGATGTCACACACATTCCATCCTTTGGCCGGCTCAAATACGTCCATGTATCTGTAGACACTTACTCAGGAGCCGTGTTCGCCTCTGCCCATGCCGGGGAGAGGGCGAAAGATGTCATAAATCATCTGATGCACGCGTTTGCCACACTCGGGGTCCCTAAACAGATAAAGACCGACAACGGCCCAGCGTACATCTCTGCTGCCCTCAGGAAATTCCTGCAGAATTGGGGAATCCACCACAAGACAGGCATTCCACATTCCCCGACAGGACAGTTGATCGTGGAGAGGACACACCAATCGTTAAAGAGAGTGCTGCAACAACAAAAGGTGGGAGACGAAACCAACAACCCCGTGTTCCGCTTGACGAAGGCCCTCTTTGTCATGAACTTTCTAAATTGCTCAGCTGAAAACCCAGACCCGCCAGTAGTTATTCATTTCAACACGGACATTAAATTAAAATTCAAGCAGAAACCACCAGTCATGATAAGGGATCCCGAGACACAAAAAACTAAAGGCCCTTTAGCACTAATAACGTGGGGAAGAGGATTTGGGTGTGTATCCACTCCTGCAGGCCCAAAGTGGGTCCCAGGGAAATGGATAAAACTATATGTACCCCAAGGCAAAAACAATGTGGACCATTTACAGAGTGAGGGAATCAATCGTTCTGTTAACATTTTGCTGCTTTGTTATCACTTTTAGGTTCCACCATGGCACGCAGTTCACTCCTGCTGTTTTTCCTGATTACATCAATAACCCAAGGATGGATCGTTCCCCAGCCAAAGGCGAACATGTGGACGACTCTCGTGAAAGCCATGAACCAGTCCGGCCTGTGTTTGTCTATGAGCAGCGCGGAGGACCCCATGTCCACCTGCCTAGTGGGGATCCCCCTAAAAGCCAACGACTACCCGTTTGTGGGTAAGAGGCCTGACCCGGTCCGCTCCTGGGACATGTGGACAGAGGTTTTACCACAAGCACCACATGAGCCACAAGAATTGGCCCTTGTTGGCTCAGCAAAAGCCACTTACTGTGTCAATTATAGGCTGAAGGGCAAAGAGTGGGTTTACCTTTCAGCCGATCAGAGAAAAGAACGCATTCTAAAAGTAAACCCACACAGTTCAGTATATAATATTCCTAACTGGTGCAGTGATACAGCCACTACATCGGCTGAGTCCACAGAGATACCCAGGCAACTCCCTACTGGAGTTTTCTTCATCTGCAGAGACCGGGCTTGGGCAGGGATCCCATCCCACCTGCAAGGAGGGCCATGCACCCTAGGGCAATTGGCTTTGCTAACTCCTGATAAAAAACATTTGGTTGATTGGGCATCTTCAAAGTGTACGAAGAGATCAATCAGACCCCTAAATGAGAATTGTGACTCGGAAGTCATCTCTTGGCCATACTCCAAGAGAGTCGCAGTTTCGATTTTTCTCCCTTGGGTGGCAGCCGCCAGAGCTTTGGGCCAAACTGCCCACCTAGAATGCTGGCTTGGGAAACAGGCTAACTATACTTCCCGAGCATTGTCGGAACTCCTTGCAGACGAGGAAACCACTAGGCATGCAACTCTTCAAAATCGCGCTGCCATCGACTACCTGCTGCTTGTGCATGGTCACGGGTGCGAGGAATTTGAAGGAATGTGCTGTTTCAATCTGACCTCGCACCCGGAAAATATCTACACTGCCATCAATAACCTCAAGCAGCAGGTGCAGCAATTGAAGGCCGAGAACAATGACTGGTTTGCTAATTTATTTAATAGTACTGGACTTTTGCGGTGGGGAACCTCTATATGTAAGTCCATCCTTGAGTTAGTCGTTATAACCTGTTTGTTCCTTGTAATGTTGTCCTGCTTCAGGCATTCTATGTTAAAATTAATAAGAAAAAACTGGGGAGATGTTGGGGTGCCTCGGACCACTTGGGGTCTGCCCGCTGCCCATCATGCCATGCCTACCCAATGGGCCGACGACTCAGAGAGCGAAGACCAGTCCGTGGGCGAGACCCGGTTCTGAGCCCATACCACTTCTTCAGAAAGTTCTGTTAAGTTTGGTTGTTCATAGGTTTGTTCTGTAAATTCCCTCCTCTGTAACTTAGCCATTGGTTCTGTGTCCTCGGGATCCTCCTCCGGGCTTACCCTCTATTGGTTGTTTGTTCTGTACCACCCCTGTTAGAAAAAGCACCTGTAACCTTGGCCCGACGGCCATTCCTCCCCTTTGCTTTCTGGAAGGTTTCACGGAGTGGTCCCCTCCCTTGCCTCTTTCGCCTCTGGGATACCTGAGGGACTTAGACCTCTGGGTCTCCTCGCATTGGGTACGCCTGCTGCCACAGAGCCAGTGCTGCCCAACCACGCGGCCACCGAGACTCAACACTTTTCAGTGCCTGTCTGCGGGAAGATCACTGTCACCTCTCCAGAGCGGGACAAGTGCCCCCTGAGGCTGACCCCTCTCCCAGGGCAGTGACAAACATGCATTTGGAGAATTAAACACCCAAGTCCAGCAAACTACTTCTTGGGGTTAGGATTTTTCCCTTTTGTTTCTTTCTCTCATGGAATTTTGTCCCATTTATTGCTACGAGACAATAACGACCAGTGCTTAAGAGAGACAAAAGATGTAGCCAAGGGGGAGGGGGAGGAGTGCAGCTGGCTGCACCATCTTAGCTGAGGGGCATTCTTTTGGGAAGGGCAGAGATACCGAAAGATTTTGGCTGGGGGTGAGGTGCTGGGCTCAGCTCCTCTTGCTCTCGGAATCGGAGGACGATGGTCGAACTGTTAATTACTGCAGGGAGAATTCACTGCCACCGCCTAAGCCCAGCCCTGTACTGCTTCTTCCTTACTGTGGGTGAGCCTTGGCTCGTAAGAGTAGCCGGTGAACTGGGACCTTATTAACACCTGATCTGACTGGAAAGGACCCTCACCATCTACTCGGGTGCCTCAGGGGAAAAACCTGGGACCCCGACCCCTCCCCCTTCCCGGAGAGCACGTCTCCTCGGCTGCATGCAGCAGCTGCTACGGAGAAGCCTGTCTGCCGCTGCCCAGCCCTACTGCTTTCTGTTGCTGCCTCGGGCTTTTTTGCTACACTCTAACCCAGCACCCTGCATCCACTCAACCGCCGCGGCTCCTGCTAAGGCTGAGGAGTTTTCTGTTACATTTTGCTTGCCACCCTGGGGGGTGTGCCTGCCTCTGCCATCCCAGCCTCCGCTCCGAGGTTCCTGATACAGCCCATTTCGCCATCCAGCCCACCCGCCATTACCACGTGAGGGAGACGCGGCTGAACTCGGGCCACAGCACCACCTGCAGCTGCAAGGAAATCATCACACCCGCCCTGCCCATCTGGAAGCCAACAGCGCCCCTGCTGGCCGTGACCGTAGCTACACCAAAGGGGAAGGTGCCTGACAGCCGAGAGAAGGCTGTTACTGGGTTTCTGTTTTTGTTTGTTGTTGCTGCCATTGTTGTTGTTCCTTTGCCTTGTTATACATATACATACTAGTAAAGAACTGTTATTCCTTTCCCCATATCTTTCCCTGAAAGCCCCATAATTTCGGAGTTATAATAATTTGGAGGGAAGGGGGTCACATTTTCTATTCCAAGGGAGGTTCCCACCTTCCTTGGCAGACACCAGTCTTTCAAACCTAGACACTACTAAAATGACTTTGCAAACTAGATTTCCTGTGGATATGATATTGTTAAAGGAACAAGGAGTTTGTGGAATGTTAAATTTGACAGAAACTTAGTGTTGTATAACAATTCATAACGCCTCTACCTCCATTGAGGAGGCACGAGCTAAGATGAGAGAAATAAGTAATCATACTAGAAATTTGTTTCATGCAATGCAACCAGGAGAAGTGTTTCATAGTTCATGGGTTGCTACCATCCTAGAGTCTCTTGGGCTCACAGGATGGGGCAAATGGTAAGCACAAATTGGAATAACAATTGTCATTGGAATTTGTGGGAGTCCAAAGTGCAGGGAATATTTCTCTGCCTGTTTTGAAGAGTTCTACCCCCTGGACAACCCTGTCTTTGACCTTCCTCCATGGAGAAAATTACCTACCCTTTGGGAAGAAACAGAATCTACGCTGGTGTGAATTAGGTGATAGAACATTATATAAGATTGTAACAGGGTGAAAATTTAGAGGTGTTGGGTTTGTTAATATAGTAAAGAGATAAAAAGCAAAAACTTCAAAATGGAGGATTGTTGTTGTTCTTCAGACCTTCTTCTTCTTCTTCTTCTACTACTACATGTTCTGCGGCAAAAGTGGATTGAGAGGATTGGGTGAAAAATTCCGCAGTTCCTTTTACGTGACAGAAAGATTTATTGAACATTGGTAGAAAAGTAAAAATATCTTTCGTTTTGGGTTTTCATCGGGTAATTTACCTTTAAAAGACGGTGTGATCTTGATAACTCACTTTTTCTCTCGCATTCTCTATGGGGAGTCATGTCCGTGACTCTGCTTCTTTGATAAGACTTAATAAACAACTATCTAAAAGCAAGAAGCGTGGAAAAGTCCCGTTTGTCTACAGAGCCCAGGCAAGGGCTCTGGAAATTCTCCCCTATCAGGGGAGGCATAATTAAGGCACGGAAAGTGTTAGGAATTGTATTCCTAATTGCTGGCATTGGCCTGGTTAAATGCATGATATGCTTATTCCTTTCCTTCTCTCCCTCTATAGATACTATATTTAAATCACCACCCCTGAAGAAAACTACATTGATGTCCCGCAAAATAATGCTGAATCACGGGGTGGGATGTAAGAGCCTGATAATAAGAGAAAGTCTTCAAAAAGCGTTTCATCATTATGTCTGCTTATCATAATCACTCTTGAACACCTGAAAACTATGTACGGGATGGACCGTGAATAGCCCACCTTGAGGTCCTGTATTGGTTTTGCATGGCCTGGTTTTTGGTAGTGGGGGGGGTGGGCACAGAGATAGCTCCTGTGAAGAAGCTGCTGGAAGCTTCCAACATGTCCAGTAGAGCCAATCCTTGATGGCTCTGAAGATGGACATGCTGCTGGCCAAAGCTGGGCCAATGAGAGAGGTTGGTAACGCCTCTGTGATAACATTTAAGAAGAAAATCAAAACAAAGTGGGGCACAGTTTTTCTTCTAGTCATAGAAGAGGAGGAGGTGAGAACATGTGAGGGAAAGCAACATGGCAACACCAAGGCCAATGAAGGAGGGGGAGGAGGTGCTCCAGGTGCCAGAGCTGAGATTCCTCTGCAGGCCGTGGTGAAGACCATGGTGAAGCAGCTGTCCCCCTGCAGCCCATGGGGATCCACGGGGGATGCAGAGATCCACCCGCAGCCCATGGGGGAGGTGCCCACGCCGGAGCAGGTGGATGCCTTGAGGAGGCTGTGATCCAGTGGAAGACCCGGTGGAGAGAGAGGGCCCTTTCCTCCAGTCTGGAGCCACCTGTCCTTGGAGGACTGCACCCTGTGGAAAGAGAGACCCATGCTGCAGCAGTTTTGGGAGGACTGTTTGCCAGTGGGAGGAATTCATGCTGCAGCAGGTGCGGCAGGACTGCTGCTCATGAGATTTAGACCCACACTGGAGAAGTTTACCGAGAACTGCCTCCCGTGGGAGGGACCCCACAGTCTCACAGGGGAAGGACTCCTCTCCCGGAGCAGTGAAAGGAAATCTCAGTGACAAACTGACCAAAACTCCCATGCCCTGTCTCCCTGCGCTGTCGGTAGGAAGGAGGGAGGGGCTGGAGGGAAAAAGGTGTTTTAAGGGCTTATTTTACTTCTCATTATCCTCCTCTGATTCTGTTAGTAATAAATTCACTTTCTAACTTTGAGTCTGTTTTGCCCTTGAAGTGTTTCTCCGGGTCCTTATCTCAACTCATGAACCCTTTGTTAATTTTTCTCTCCTCTGCCCAGCTGTGACAGGGGAGGGTGAGCGAGCTACTCTTGTGGTTCCATAAAAAGGAAGGCAAAACTGGTGCAAAATGTGGAGGGGAAAGAGAAGGGCAGAATCCCTGACCTTTGCCTTCCCCCCCCACCACCATCGCCTGCTGCAAGACACCATAAGGCCTCCTGGAGCCGATGCTGTCCGCTTGAGGGAAACCCCCCAATCCTGCATCTTTGGACCAAAATCATGAGTGAGTTGTGGAAACCCCTACCCCTACTCCTGTGTTCCGTGGTGAGAGCAGCGTGAGTAGACCGAAGTTCGGCTGCAGCGATCGGGCACCGCGCCTGCATTTCGGAGGATGGGCCGCCGCATTCCAGCCAAACTGCTCCAGAGGTCAGAGAAGGCATATAAGATGCTTCAAAGAGCAGAAAAAAAAAAGGCAAAACCTGCTTCGCTCCCCCCACCTCATCTCGGCAGCAACAAAGGTAGCAAGTGTGGTGGTGACCGATCCTATGGTTTTTTAAGTAACCTTAGCTTTTTCTAACTTTTTTCTACTTCTCTCTCTCTTTGCCTCTCTTACTATTAAATTAAAATATATCAATTATTTGGCATCAACATTTAATCTCATTTGGTTTTAATCTCATTTTTTGGGAATATTTTGAACCTTCAAAGTTCTTTCTGTTTTATTCACAGAGACTTAGTTTCCTTTACTCCTCTGTGATTAAACTGGTTTGTAACAGCCCTGGCCAGGCTTTGGGAGAAACACAACAGGAGAATAAACCCATCTCCTGAGTGGCCAAATGACCAGAAGTCCCACCTGAGGGACGGGCCCAGCAAGGCCAAGGGGTATTTAAAGCTGAACACGAGGTGAGCACGTCTTGGTCCTACCTCTTCTTGGAATTTCTATTAGCTGAACACCACTGGAACCCAGGAGTTGAGAGCTATATGTGTTCTTTTATATATCTTTTTCTCTTTCTTCTTCTAATTCCCTCTTCTTGGAATTTTTGAGTAACTTAAAATCAAATGGGCTTACAGTTTGCTAAATTGAATGGCCTAAGTTAATGCTTTGGGAAATGTTTCATGTTGATTGAATACTGCTCTTGATATATAACACAAAGAATAGAAATTTTCAGTTCCCCTGAAGTTGCTAGATAGAGCTTAAAGACTAACTAGGAAAAAGATTAAAGAATGTAAAAGTATGCACACAGGATGATAAATGTAGCTGGAACCAGTGGAGAAACAGATAATGAGGAATATAGTGGGGTTTTTGGCAAGTTATGTAACAAGAAGCAACAGCGCATGCCCAAAGAAAGTTCAAGGAAAGGTCACCTGTAATATCAGGGCACTCAGTGAGTAGGACCACCAGAGACCCCTTAAGACAGCCCTCTAGGACCATAAAAGGACTTCCAGTAGGAGATGGATGCATGTAAATTAGTTCTAGGAAAAGTGATGTTTATGTATTAGCTACAAAGTATGTTGTAATGAATATGCATGATCATGATGGAATAAATACCCTGTTGTAAAGTTTCACAACACACATTCGATTAGAGGAGGTATCCTCCAGGTGTGTCCAGTGCTGCAATAAAGAATGCCTGCTTTCTAATACTTCAAATTATGTTAGAAAGTTTATTTTCCAGCCCATTTTGGTATCACTCTAAATCTTTTGCCAAAGTTCTCTGATTTTCTAAAGTTGCCAATAAAGTCTTTTTTGTTGTTTTGACCTCTTGAGAATATTTGTCAGTATTTCTCCATTTCTCCCATGCGTCTATCTCAGAGTACGTGAACAACCATAAGCCCTTTTAAAAGTCTCGTCCAGCGAGTTTTTTGGGGCCTTACAGGAGGCACCAGGGTCTATGGTGTATAAAAATGGCAGGGGAGAAGGCAGGAAAAAGATACAGGCAAACGATGGGCAGAGATGAGGAGGAAAAAATGGAAGCCTAAAACCAGCCAACAGCCAAGGGAAATAATGGGAAATCAGATACAGGAATTGCTTTAGCCCTCACTAGTAGATATTGATGGAGAGAATTAGTCTGACTTTCCAGCAGTGCTTTCCCAGAGTGCTGAATTCATACCCAGCACCCCTACAAAACTTGCTCAACCCAGCTACCTCCTGATTCTATGTGGGTTGGCAGTTGGACTACATGATCATTGTAGGTCCCTTCCCACTGAAATATTCTATTCTATTCTATTCTATTCTATTCTATTCTATTCTATTCTATTCTATTCTATTCTATTTTTTCATAGCTCTTGTACATGCCACAAGTTGTGGCTGGGGACTGTTGCTCTCCTTTTGGGGATTGTTCCCAGAACCTCTTCATTTCTTACTCTGCAGGATGAATACATGTTCTGGGAGCTATTTGAGAACCTCCTGTTTCAGAAGTCTAGAGATGATGCTAACACTTCTCCCCAGGGAGCATGGGTTTGAGCAGAGTGTCATGGGGACACAGCCTCTCCTGCAGCTGCATGGTCCCTCTTGAGGAGCAGTATCCTGACAGCAGTGGCCTAAAAAAAGGGAGGACAGAGGCTTCAAGCTGCAGGCCCACAACTGGACTTACTCCTGCAGGAAATGAATCAGCTAAGCCTCATCACCAAGCACTTAATAATTTTTTTAAAAATTCCTGGTGCCAACAAAACCCTGTCAGACTGTCGGCTACTGTGACAATACGGTGGTTGTGCCGGTTTGGCCAAAATTTAGCAATATATCCTCTGAGAGAAAACCAGGTTACAACCACCCTTCCCCCACAGGGTTCGGGGAAAAAAAAAACTATTTTCCTCGAAGGAAAGTGAATGAGATAAGAACTATTTATTTAACAAACACACGGGGAAAGGATAATAATGCTAAATAATGAAATGAAATCTCTCGTTATAGAGAGAAACCTGGGAAGATTTCAGAGTCCTTCTGTAGGTGTGGTCTCTCTCCTCCTCGGAGCTGGGTCGGCGAGGGCCCACCCCCGGGCCTCGGGGAAAAATTCTCCCGATGTGTTCTGATGTTGTTGAACAGTCCAGAAGAGAAAAAGGGAAAAACCAAAGTCCCAGGAAACAAAATGCAGCTTTCCGTCTCACGCCGGGAAGAGAGGGAAAGAAAAAAAACCCGAAACCGCTGGCTGAAGAAAGCGAGCAGGGTGCTCCCTCCTGCTCCTGCAGCCAGAGAACACAGAGGAGTGTAATCTCCGTGTCCTTGGGAAACTGTTTTGAAAAGTTCGTTTGGTTTTTTTTTTTTCCCAAGCTCAGTTTAAAGGCACAGAAAAGTCACAATATTACTTTTTGGGCATAGAGCATGATAGGGGATACACATGATAGAGTCACCCCAAGACAGTGGTTTAACCACAATGTCGTCTCATTATTCTTCTCATGCCTTTGCATTCAGTTGTTGCCTCTTGCCATTGTAAAGCTGTGATGGGTGGGAACATGTCCTCCTTTTGTCTGTGCAACACCAGGCTCCAGGAGGGGAGTCCTGCTCTTTGCCTCTGGCTTCCAAGAATGACAGTAGCAGTGAGAATAGCTTAGTAACAGCAAGGAAGATTTACATCAAAATACTTCTTGGCTGCTTCAGCCAAAAGGTGGTGATCATAGAGTCATAGAATCATTAAGGTTGGAATAAACCTCCAAAACTGAGTCCAACCTCTGACCAAACACCACCATACCAACTAAATCATAGCACTAAGGGCCATGTCCAGTTGTTTCTTGAACACTTCCAGGGATGGTGACTCCACCACCTCCCTGGGCAGTCCGTTCCAATGCTTAACAACCCTTTAAGTGAAAAAGTTCTTCCTGATGTCCAACCTAAACCTCCCCTGGCACAGCTTGAGGCTATGTCCTCTTGTCCTGTCACTACTTGTCTGGGAGAAGAGGTCGACCCCCATCTTGCTACAACCTCCTTTCAGGTAGATGTACAGACAGAGGTCTCCCCTCAGCCTCCTTTTCTCCAGGCTAAACAACCCCCAGCTGCCTCAGCCACTCCTCATAGGACTTACTCTCTAGACCCTTCACCAGTTTCCTTGCCCTTCTCTGGATTCACTCCAGCACCTCAATGTCTTTCTTGAAAGGAGGGGCTCAGAACTGGACACAGTACTCAAGCTGTGGCCTCACAAGTGCTGAGTACAGAGGAACAATCACTTTCCTAGTCATCCAGGGAGATGCTCAGGAACTGTTGTGATGGGCATCTGTAAGACCCCAAAAACTGGCTCGATGAGCCTCTTAAAAGGGCTTGCAGTTTTTCATGTACTCTGAGTTAGATGCATGAGAGAAATACCAACAAGATATTCTCAAAAGGTCAAAACAACAAGAACTTTACTAGCAAGTTCAGAAAATCAGAGAAATTTGGCAAAAGTTTAGAGCAGCATTCAATCAACATAAAATACTTCACATAGCATTAACTTACCCCATTCAACTTAGCAAACTGCAAGCCCATCTGATTTTAAGTTACTCAAAATTCTGAGAGGAGGGAATTAGAAGAAGAAAGAGAAAGATATAGAAAAGAGCAAACATAGCTCGAGCTCTTCCCTAAACCCCTTTTCCTCTCCCTCATTCCCTGCTCTGCCCGAAAAGGCAACCGTTGTGCCTTTCACAGACCTCAATCCCTTCTTGCCCCAGTTTCCCACCCCCTGCTACTCCGCTCCCTCTAATCCCTTTTTACCTGCCCAAGATGGCGCCGGCGACCGCGTGGTTGCACCCGCCATCTTGAGAGGTCCTTCATCCCCTCCGTTTCCCGCTGCTTTGCATGGCTCCCCCCCCGGCTGCCCCCTGCTCCTCCCCCCTTCTCTCCACCCCCTCCTCTCGCGTCGGCACCTCCCATCCCTGCGTCGATGGGCGTTCCCGTGCTGGGGCCTTCCTACCTCGTCGAGCCCCCCCCCGGCTCCACCCCGCCAGTTCCTCCCCGCCCCAAAAGCTCCACCCCCTACCTCCCTCCATCCGGTTCCCATTTCGCTCTTTCCGGTTCCCACAGTCCGGAACCCGGAAGTGAGGGTGCAGACCAGGTGCTAGCCGCGCCTGTTGTTTACAATCAATGAACCGGAGCATACATCCGATGGGAACCCCTCCCCCATGCTGACCTAAAAGAGCTGTGCAAAGCAAGCAAAGAATTCGGTCGGGACTCGCAGTATTTCCAGAGCTTGCTTCTTGCCATTTTCTCTCTTAAAACGCTCGTCCCCCATGACATTAAGAATGTTATGGCCTGCCTCCTTTCCCAAACTGAGTATCTCCTCTGGGAAAGGAAGTGGAAAAGGGCGCTGCGAGATCTTCTCGCGTCCTATCAGAGCCAACCCCAGTTTGCAGGGCTCACATTTGACCACCTTTGTGGACAAGGTGCCTGGTTGAAGCCCCAGGATCAAGCTGCTAACATCCCTGAGGCAGTCCTGCAAGACATCAAGCAGGCTGCCCAGACAGCTCTGTCCCTTACCCACACCACCACCACACCCAAGACCCACTTCCCTCAAGTCCTTCAAGGGTGATCAGAGCCCTTCGTAGACTTTATAGAGCGCCTCACACAGGCCGTTCACTTGCAGACTGAGGGGCTTGGATTCCAACAGCAGCTGCTAACAGAATTGGCCTGCTCCAATGCGAATGAAGCCTGCAAGGCTGTTCTCAGGGCCCTACCATTAGATCCTCCTCCCACATTGGATCAAATGGTAGAAACCTGTGAAAAGTTGGTGTCAGTCACCCCCAAAGTTAATAACAGAAGGGGGGTTGTAGGGGTAGTGAGTCAAAGAGGGAAACATCCCTCCCAGAGCAGGTGCCACCTCTGTGGGAGGCTAGGGCACTGGGCAAAGCAATGCAAAGCACCCCAGGCAGTAACACCTGTGCCTGAGCATTTAATTCCAGGTTTGGGCCACCCGGGGCAGGAATGCTGCTGCAGCCATCGACCGAACGTGCAAGCACCACCCTTGGGAAACTGAGCAAACAACGCGAATTGGTACCCAGTGATCCAGCTCCACATGTTGACATAAATAGAGCTGCTGCACCATCAAAAAGGGACATTTTACAGGACTGGACTGAAGCTGAACTAGCCAATGTGGCAGTTCAATTCTACACTTGGAAACTGGGGAAGAAGGTGCCAATCACCCTGGCCTCCAGTCTCCTTGTGAAACAAACTGGTGACAGACCTGTTCCCACTCAAGCGGCGATATCCGTCCTGCCGGAGTCAGATATTTTCGTTACAGGACTTGCAGCATCGGAGCACCTGGGAGTTCAAGTCTGCCCATCCATACTTACCACCAATGGGGGGGGGGTTTGTATTCCTGGTTAAATGTCATCATGCTCCTCTTTTTGTTCCAGAAGGTGCTACGATCGCACAAGGACGAGTCATTCCAAAAGATTGCCAGGCAACCCACAAAAAGCCCCGAGTGTTCTGGGCAGAAGTGATGGGACCCAATCAGCCAACCCTCAAATGTGAGTTGAGCCAAGGGGGTGAGCGAGAACTTGTGTGGCTACTATTCCAAAGGGATGTAATGTATGTAATGACACAATAAAAGTAATGGGAGCAAAGGGAGAAAGTTTTAAGGCTCCTGTAATCAAAAACGTAGTAATCAAAGGAGAAACTAGAATAGGGATGGGAGATGTTTTATTAGTCCCTGGAGCAGGTTGTAACTTATTAGGGAGAGACATGCAGATACAATTAGGAATAGGGGTTATACCTGAAGAAGGAAAAATGACAGCCAAAGTGCTACAGCTCCACCAAGAAGATGAGGAAAGAATTAACCAGGAAGTTTGGGCTGGAGAGGGGAATAGGGGAGAATTGGATATTGACCCCATAAAAATAACAATTGAAAAGGAAGAACCTCCTATATGTGTGCTTCAGTACCCCATATCATTAGAAGGAAGAGAGGGCTTAAAGCCGGTAATCGAAGAATTGATAAAAGATGGGACATTAGAACCTTGTATGTCTCCTCATAATACCCCTATTCTCCCAGTAAAGAAGCCAGATGGGACTTACAGATTAGTCCAGAACTTAAGGGAGGTTAACAAAAGGACTAAGACTCGATACCCAGTGGTATCTAATCCCTATACCCTTTTAAGTAAAGTCCCACCTCAGCATCAGTGGTTTAGTGTTGTGGATCTGAAAGATGCTTTTTGGGCTTGTCCGCTAGCAGAGGACAGTCGAGGTATTTTTGCTTTTGAATGGGAAGATCCAGACACTGGACGGAAACAACAATTAAGATCGACGAAATTACCTCAGGGGTTCACAGAGTCTCCGAATTTATTTGGGCAAGCCTTAGAGGAAATATTGCAGACCTTCCCTAAATCTCCTAGGATAAGAATTACTCAGTATGTAGATGACCTTTTAATATCGGGAGAAACCGAAGTTAGAGAGGCTACCATAACACTTTTGAATTTTCTTGGGAGAAAAGGATTGAGGGTGTCAAAGAAGAAATTACAATTTGTGGAATCAGAAGTGAAGTATCTTAGTCATTTAATAAGCAAGGGTAGTCGGAAATTAAATCCTGAAAGGATCACTGGGATCTTGTCCCTTCCCCCTCCTTCTTCAAAAAGGGAAGTTAGAACATTTCCAAGCCTACTAGGCTATTGTCGGCTGTGGATTGAAGGATATACTCAAGCAGTAAAATTCTTATATGAAAAATTGATAGAGGGAGACAAGGTAAAGTGGACCAAAGAAGATAACAGTAAACTAGAGGAGTTAAATTGATCTCAGTACCAGTATTAAGTTTGCCATCAGTAGAAAAATCCTTTTTCCTGTATGTGAATGTGGAAGATGGAGTAGCTTATGGGATTTTAGTTCAAGAATGGGGAGGGGTAAAAAAAACCTGTAGCTTATTTATCTAAATTATTGGATCCAGTGAGCCATGGTTAGCCAATATGTATTCAAGCCATAGCAGCCACTGCTATCCCGTTGAGCTTTTAACGGGATACCCTTCCTTCTCGGACCAGGGTAAAGGAGAGCAGAGGAGGCTGCTGTTCTGCTAAGTTCTTTATTTCATAGTCTCATAGCTTCTTGAAGGCAGAGTTCAAGGGGGTTACATGATAAAGCCAAGCAGCAACAGCAGGAAAACAGCAGGCAGAAAACAGCTTCTTCTATAATAGTAATAGTAGTTTTTTTCTTACAGAAGTGTGGATTATATTTGTTAATTGACCAATAAGATTAACACACGATTCTAGTTTTTCTTTTCTTAACCTATCCTGGTCTAATTCTAAGTCGTAAGTCTTACACAAGTATTACATAGGTATTACACAGATTTGCATATATAGTTTCTATCAGCTCTTATTGTTTATGTGAGCACTATCTAAAATATGTGAACAGTATAGTTCCATCTATGTTTTGTCTAAAGTAAAGAAACTGTGAAAAGGCAACACTGCTACAGCAAGAACTGTTTTAAGGTCTCTGCTGCAGCTGTTTAATGTTTAAGGCACTTAGCATGTATTTCTACCAAAAGTTAAAAATCTATAGTTCTATTTCACTTTGGTATGACCTCATGTATCTCAGCTTATCCAAAGGTTTTAATTCAACTCCTGTACTTTGGCTTTCCTCTGGGCCTGAGTCCAGAGAAGCTTTCACTCCAACACTATCCTAGTGGAAGAGAGCCATAAACTTACTTTTGGAGGTAAACTAATTGTATATACACCTCATGCAGTTCAAAATGTGCTGAATCAAAAAGCTGAAAAATGGTTAACTGATTCAAGTATGTTAAAATATGAAGCCATTTTGATAAACAGTGAAGATTTAACACTGAAGGTAGACAAGTTTAAATCCAGCTCAATTTTTATATGGGAAACCAGAGTGATTTAACACACAATTGTTTAGAAGTTATCCAATATCAAACAAAAGTCTGAGAAGATTTAGCAGAACAGGCCCTCCCAAAAGGGGAGAAAGTATACGTGGATGTTTCATCTAGATATATACAAGGGAAAAGAATGTCAGAATATGCTTTAGGTGATGGGGAGAGTATGCAAACCATTGAAAAAGGGAAATTACCTTCTAGTTGGTCTGCTCAATCTTGTGAATTATATGCTCTAAAAAGAGCATTGGAGCATTTAGCATATAAAAAAGGAACTATATATACTGACTCAAAATATGCATTTGGAGTAGTGCACACTTTTGGGAAAATTTGGGAAGAAAGAGGGTTGTTGAACTCAAAAGGCAAAGGGCTGATTCATGAGGGACTTATTTTAGAGGTTTTAGAAGCACTAAAATTGCCCAAGGGCATAGCTGTATGGCATGCCAAAGGACACTGTCTTGGTTTGAAAGACAGGTGTCTGCCAAGGAAGGCAGGAGCCTCCCCTGAAATGGAAAATGCAACCCTCTTCCCTCCGAATTATTATAATTTTGAAATTAAGGGGCTTTCAGGCAAAGATATGAGGAACAGGAATAACAGTTCTTTACTAATATATATATATATATATGTATAACAAGGCAAACCAGCAACAATAACTATGGCAGTAACAACAAACAGAACCAGTAACCCAGTGACAGCCTTCCCAGCTGTCAGGCACTTTCCCCTTTGGTGCAGTTACAGTCACAGCCGGCAGGGGCGCTGGTGGCTCCTGGTGAACAGGGCAGGTGCGATGGTTCCCCTGCAGCTGCAGGGGGCGCTCCGGAGCGAGCTCGGGGAGCACGCAGTAATAGCAGCTTGGAATCCTGGGAAGGGATGGAAGAAAGGCTTCACAAACCCCCTGGGCAGCCGATGCCTGGCCCGACCCTCGGGAACAGCAGGCTGGAACAGTAGGGATTAGCACAAATCCCGAGTGGCAGATGAGATGTATCAAACTCCGGAGCTGCGACGGGATCCCCGGGAGGTCTCGGCAGGCAGGGCGTGAGGAGCTACAGTGCAGCAAAGGCTCAAAGCAACAGCAAAGGAACGGTGGGGGCAGGGCAACCGTGGCCCGGCTCCCAGCAGGGCAGGGAAAGGTGGGCTTGGGATCCCGGGGTTTTCCCTGAGGCACCCGAGCAGATGGTGAAAAGGTCCCTCTTTTAGTGAGGTAGGGTGTTAGGGTCCCAGTGTAACAGCCGCTTCAGCGAGCAAGCTCCACTCACAGTAGAAGGAAGGCAGCAGAAGGCAGAAACCTGCAGCCAGCGATGGATTCTTTCCACAATGACGGCAGCCTTTTTTTCCCTCCGAATGCTGGGAGAACAAGAGCCCTAGGGGCTGTACCCAACCCCTTTTTCCCAGTTCAAATCTCGCAGCATCCCTGCCCTACACGAGAAAACCCCAGGTGAAAGAGAGGAGCCAGTTGGACCCCTCCCCCTGTGGCCAGGTCTTTTGTCTCTCTTAAGTACTCAGTAATTTGTCTCCTGGCAACACGTATGGGGAAAATTCTTTAAGAGAAAAAGAAAAACAAAAGGAGAACTCCTAAAACCCCAACAGATACCAAAAAGGGATGACCCCAGAGATAAGAGGGAATAATATGGCAGACCAAGAAGCTAAAGATGCAGCAGAAAATGGGAGTGAAAAAGTTATGCTGATTTTGACTCAAAGCCAGGGAGAATGGGAAATTCCAAAATTTATTACAGCAGAAGAGAAAGAATTAAGTAAGATAGGGGGAGGACAGGATCAATCTGGAAAATGGAAATTCCCTGATGGGAGACAACTGCTCAATAAGCCCCTGTCTAAAAAAATATTAGAAGATATGCACCAAAAGACTCATTGGGGTACCCAAGCTTTGTCTGATCACTTTTTAAGGAATTATGGGTGCATTGGGGTTTTTGGACTAGCAAAGCTAGTAAGTGAGAGATATATGAGTTGCCAGAAAGTAAATAAAAAGGTTATGAGAAAAACACCATCAGGAGGTCGGGAGTTAGCCATGCAACCATTCCAAAGCATCCAAGTGGACTTTACCGAACTTCCTCAAGTACAGAGATGGAAGTTTCTATTAGTAATAGTAGATCACTTGACTCATTGGGTAGAGGCGATTCCAGCTGTTAGAGCCACAGCAAACATAGTATCAAAAACCCTTTTGGAACAAATCATTCCTAGGTATGAAATGGTTAACAAAATAGACTCAGACAGGAGAACACACTTTACATCAAAGGTATTACAGCAAATAACTCAGGCCCTTGGAATAGAATGGGAGTTACATACCCCGTGGCACCCACAGAGTTCGGGTAGGGTAGAGAGAATGAATCAAACTCTGAAAAAGACCTTAACCAAACTGATGATTGAAACCCAGATGTCATGGATAAAGTGTTTGCCTTTAGCATTACTGAGGGTCCGGACACAACCCAGATAAGATACAGGAGCGTCGTCCTATGAAATGATGTTCGGATTGCCTTTTTTGACCTCCCATCAGGAAACTGCCACTTATGAGGAAGGGGAAGCAAGAGTTAAAAAATATGTCACCATAATTGCACAGACTTTAGAAAATTTGAGATTGAAAGGAATAATCCCTCAAACCACACCTTTAGATTTTAAAATCCATAATCTCAACCCTGGGGAATGGGTATTGGTTAAAACATGGAAAGAACAATCTTTAACTCCACAATGGGAAGGTCCTTTTCAGGTACTGCTGACGACTGAAGCAGCAATCCGGACCAAAGAAAGAAGGTGGATCCATGACAGCTGAATCAAAGGACCTGTGGAAGAACCTAAGGAGTGAACCATAACATAGATGCCTGGTGATACGAAATTGACTCTTAAGCGGGGATTGGGTGGTAATGAACTGGGATGACCTAAATAATCCCCAAGGATAACAGACAACTGGGAAGTACGGAGATGCTTATATGAGTGATTTCAAGTACCCACCGGAGAAACTCTAAGGAAACTCAGATACCCTCCCTGGGGAGGGATACTTCCCCTCCAAACAGGAGGATCTGGTTTATATAGATCTCAAACCCAGAAAATATTGGCTATAGCTTGTGATTTGTACAAAGAAGAAAATCACTTATATCCCGACCTAAGGGTCGAATTGCAGCCACCTCCTGTACCAACCCATATACCATGCCTTATACACCCCAATACAAGACACGCTAGCTGGGTTATATATAAATGTACAAATTGTAAATGAAAATGGTATTGTAGCTCTTATAAAAGACACCTGCATTGTATGACATGTCGCACGAGTGACCTACCGATTTTGAACAGATGGCTGTTATTAGAAGTAGAAATAGTTAGTTTAATCTGTGGTTGGGAATTATTGATACCAAGTGAGTGGGAAGTCCCTGAAGAGCAGTGGGAATCCACAGTATCCAAATGTAAGCAGAGGTTTGCCAGGAAATTGGATAAGAGAAAATAACCTGCTTTGTGGATGGGGGCTACTAGTGCCTGGTGAAGAGTGAAAAACCCCAATACCAAAGTGCCAAAAGCGATTTACTTAGAAAAAGAGCGATAGGGAAATAGAGGGCAAGACCAGGTTGGCCGCTGTACTCGCCACCGAGATTATAGGCACCTGCTATGGGTAGCAACCCCATAGGCATGGGAGATGGGGGTATAAGTCATACCGGACCTCTGTTACTCCTTTTTTGCCTCTTCCCTTTTGGAGCTCAAGAAAATTCATGTCACAAATGCTATCAATCGCTTTACTTCGGTAACACTCAAGGTTCCTTTTTCACTGCTCACACTCATATGGACAGTTACTGTTATGACCCATCCAAATTAGAAACTTGCACGCAAGATGGGCAAACATATTGGGTTGCAGAAAATTTAGGATTAGATGGTCAAAGGATTATAAGAACTGAGTGTCCAAAAGGAGAAAGATGGATTTGCTTTACATTTGCCCTAGGGAGTGGAAGCCAGGTCCACGATCTGGTAAAAGAACAAATAGTAAATGAAGTGACAAAACAAACACCACAATCTAACCCTAGGTCAACTCCACATGAAGATTTATACACAAAAAACAAACGACAATTAGAAAAGGAGATTGAAACCCCTAGATTAGGGAAAAACCTATTTGTAGATCTGGGAGAAAGAATAAAGAACTAAATGTAACTAACTGCTGGGTTTGTGGAGGGGACTTAATGACAGAAGAATGGCCATGGAAAGGCAGTAGCCTAGGCCCTGTTGAACTCCTTAAATGGAACAGAACAAATATAAAAGGGGAAAACCGGCCAGAAGGATGGATTTTAAGTTCAACAGTAATAGAAGAGTGCCTCTGGCGAACTGGGAAAAATTTTCTTAAAAGAGTAGGAAATGCCCCCTGTAAAAGATATAAAGCTAGTAATGGGACTTCTACATGATGGATTCCTGAAGAACAAACGCAGTATTGGGTCCGAAAAAACTTAAGGGGAAGAGTTGCAAATATAATACCAAAGTTGAACTTTTCTTGTGTGAAGATGCAGGCAAAAACCCCTTTTTTAATATTCCAGAGACATCCAAATTTTGGAAAAATATAAATCAACAGGATACTGACTATTGGAAAGCACCAGATGGCCTATTTTGGATATGTGGGAAAAGAGCTTACCCAAAACTCCCCCCCCCAGTGGAAAGGGAGTTGTACTCTGGGAATTATACAACCAGGATTCTTTCTTTTACCAGGACGGGACGGGGATGATTTAGGGGTACCAGTTTATGAGGCCTTAAAATGAAAAACAAGGGCAGTAATTGGAGGATCTCAAAAGTGGGGAAATGAAGAATGGCCCCCTGAACGGATACTGGAAATGTATGGGCCAGCCACCTGGGCACAGGACAGGAGTTGGGGATATCAAACCCCAATTTATATGCTAAACCGTATCATAAGACTCCAAGCAGTCGTGGAAATAATAACGAATAAAACTGCCTTAGCACTGGAATTAATATCAAACCAACAAAACCAAACAAGGGCTGCAGCGTATCAGAATAGATTGGCATTGGACTACCTATTAGCAGAAGGGGGGGTGTGTGGGAAATTTAACACATCTGATTGTTGCCTGAAAATAGATGATAATGGAGATGCCGTTCTGGATATAGCCAAGGATATCCAGAAAATAGCCTATGTCCCGGTTCAAAAATGGGAATTGATGCTAAAAGCCAGCTGGTGGGACAATTTATTGGGAACAGAATGGTGGAAAAAGTTTTGCTTTTTCCTCCTATGTGCAACAGCAGGTTTATTATTTCTGCCTTGTATGATTCCCTGTTTCATTCACCTAATCACCAGTGTGGTACAAAGAATGTCAATAGCGGCAATGCCTATGGACCCCAAACTAGCTACATCTGGATTGGCACAAAGGTAATGGTGTTAAAAAAACAGAGTAAAACAAAGGATCTTGACCCCTATTGTCACTGCCCTGGGAGATGGGTCGGCCTCGGGGGGTGTCCGTCCCTGCACCGGAGGCAACAGTCACCTTCCCGCAGTGGCACTGAGAAGTATCCCTTCCCGGCGGCCGCTTGGAACGGGCTGCACTGGCTCGGTATCAGCAGGCGTACCCAAAGTGAGGGGACCAGGTGGTCTCAGCCTCTCAGGAATTCCGGAGGCGAAAGAGCAAGGGAGAGGACCAGTCCGTGAAATCCTTCTGAAGTTTATTTGCCCCGAAAGCGATGGGGGTGAACTGGCCAACGAAATCAGGGGCACCGAGATTTTCAACAGGGGTGGCACCAAACAAACAACCAATAGGAAGTAGGTTCGGAGCGAAGTCCCGGGGACACAGAACCAATGGCTAGGTTACAGAGGAGGGGATTTACAGAACAAACCTATTAACAACCGAATTTAACAGAACTTTCTGGAGAAGTGGTGCGGGCTCAGAACCGGGTCTCGTCCACGAACTGGTCCTCGTTCTCCGAGTCATCTGCCCATTGGGCAGGCATGCCGTGACAGACAGTGGGCGGACCCCGAGTGGTCCGAGGCACCCCAACACCCTATGAAGAGGCTAAACTGATTCTTGAAAGGCATGAGCGTATTACTAAGGTTAAAAATAATTATTGCTCAAGCCAAATGGTTTAATAAAAAAAGAAGAGGAGGGATTGTGATAAACAGCTATTATAGCATTGGCTTTTGCGGGTAGTGAAATGTAAGAAATATTATGTATTGGAATATGTTAGGAAAAATTATGTGTATGTTAAGAATAACTTTGCTATGCAGATATTTACTAGTTAACATTATAACTTGGGTTAAAGTTACAAGATGATTATATAGCTTGAGTTATAAGATATCTATATAATTTGAATTATAACTTTCTATACAATGTAATAGCTAGTATATGGTTAACTAATCGCTTAATGCTTAAATAAAACAGAAGCCAGGTGGATAATCTCAAAAATAGACAGGATAAGAGAAGCAGCAGGATGTGCTAATGAGACAGGAATTCAAACCGGTTGGGACCCAGAAAGACCTAGGAACACCATAACTGTGCATGTTCCAAAGACAAAGTTGGAAAGTTCCAGATGTGAGGAAGACCTGAGCCTTCATCAGAGAAGACCCCTGAAGACCCTCACATCATAATACGCATGCTCTAAAAGGCAGACCAGGGAGGAACTATGTTAATCCCTTCTAAAAAAAAAGTAAATTAGTTCACAGAAAAACTCTGCATATGCATTGTGGTTTATTAATATGCATAATGTTAAAGCATATAACCAGGAAGTTTGTGTAAGTGGGTGTGCCTCTGGCTATGAGCTAAGCACCCAGCGCTGTCCTTTGCTTTAAGTGACCTTTGTCCCCTATTATCCCTTATTAAATTTATAAAACCCCAAAAAAAGAGGAGTGGGCTTCATTTCTCACAGCATATCTGACAAGAACCCCCTAATTAGGAACCCGCCTGGTGAAGTAATTCCCCCAGTTCTAGTACCTTCTAGATTCTTCCCCCCTCTAGGATGAGATCCAGGCCCTGTTTACAAAAGTATGTCTCAGAAAGCTGGTTTCTGTGGATGCTGAAAAGCTTTAGCAGAGAAACTTTCCAGCTTTCTGCAGCATTCTGTGAGAGCTCTGCGTTTCTCACAGAAGCTATGAAAAACAGTGCTACAGTTTTGTAAATGAATTCTCTCTATCTTGCACCTGCAGATGTTATGTAGTATTGTTATGATATTGACTGGGAAAAAATATTTTGAAATGGGTGTTGTGGGTTTTAGCCAACCGGTACGGGAGGCGGATGATCAATGACCAATGACCTTATGCCATGCAAGTATGCTAGGGTATAAAAACGGGTCTGTAGAATAATAAAGGGCTCATGCCATTCTATTCTCTTCCTAGACTTGGACTTTCGTGTCGTAATTTTCTCTCTGGCCGGCCGAACAACAGTGACAGGGTTTCAGCCTTGGTTTCTAAGGAGAACCAATATAGCATAGGGATCCTGGAAATTTGTTTTGTCTTTCTGCCTAGGAAAATGTTGAAAACTAAGCTACAATATGAAGCTATAAAGCCACAAGTATATGTGTAAGGATACAGAGAATATATAAAAGAAAAAAGGGCAAAACCAAAACGGCATCACCTGTTCAAAAGAGGAAATCAAGACCAAATCAGTTTGCATAGTGAGTTTACAAGGGGGAGGCAGGACCTCACAAACAGTTGAAAAGACAGGCCCAGGAGATAATCACCCAATCCCTGTCCCTGGGTAACCTGTGAGCAGTTCACCCACTGGACAGTTGAGTCATAATTGACCTGGCTGCTTCGACCATGAGATGCTGCGACCCAGATAAGAACCTAGAGGGTAGTGAAGCCAGACAACTAGGATCTCTGTCCTGGGATGTGGTTATTGACCAGGTTATTGACCAGGGGGTTGGAAAGAAGCAAGAAAATCTCAGCCTCTGGAGGTGGACTGCTGTCAAGTGTAGGGAAAGATAACCTTTGCAGGGAGACCTCTATGTGCAGCAAGGCCAGTAGAGCACTATGGAGCAAGGTATCCGGTGCCTGAGACAACTAGCTGTGAAGGGAGATAATTTTTCGGATGACGAACAATTCCCTAAAAGTCCAGGACTGTCCGGTGTACATCACAGATGTGGATGGAATTTGTATGGCTTGGGCCAAGCATATATTCCCACTACCTAGCACTGAAGCAATGGAAGAGGGAGGAAGACACAGTGCGTGTCGCTGTTTTCCCCACGACGAGTAGAGAAACGACACAAAGTCCAGGCTCAGGGATAAATGGATGGATGGTTTAATGAATTCTCAGAAGACTTTTATATGTTAGTTCCAAAGTGTATTAAGTGGCATAAGGTAATTGGTTTCTGCCATCCCCCTAAGGGGATTGGTCAAGTTCTAAGACACACATCTCTGAGTGTTTTTCTAGTTTAGAACCATAACAATTCTACCCAAACAATCCGCAGCTGCAAGAAGTTTACAAAACGGTAACATTGTTTATCTTACTTACATGGGAAAGACAGAACTCTCAACAAAATGCTGCAGAAAGCCAGAAAATCTCTCTGCTAAAGCTTTCAGTGTCCACAATTCCCCCTTTTTGTTTAAGACCAAAAAAGGTAGTGTTTGCAATCCTCTGCAGGGCCCCTTGCAGCAAGGAGAGAAATACAGCATAAGGTGTCTTTTGGTAGTGGCCAGTTACCAAACAGACTTTAAATCAGACACTGATTTAAAGTAGGCAGAGAGATTCTCCAGTGGTCCCATGGGAGTACATGCAGCGAACCCAATTGTTGCGGTAACTCAGCCCCTTGACAGGCCTAAGGCATTGAGTGGGTTGACTTCCCCACTCATGACAGTGGTTCTGAGGGGTGGCACTGAGGCCTGAGGTTCCTCCCTGGGGTGTCACCCTTAGAGGCATTCTCCTCCCACTGTTCTAGCTAGTTCTTTGTTCCTCAGTTCTCAATTGGTTAAGTTCCTTTTGCATATTTATGTATCTCATTGCTTAGTTAATTATGTTCTAGAAAGTTCATCTCTGTTGTTAAACCCCATTGGCTTGCCTATGTAAGTTCCTCCCCTTGTTATTCCCCATTGGTTCTCTGTCATTCCCCATCAATTCCCTATTGGTTCTTCCCTTGGATCCACCCCTGAGTCTCCCCAGTTTGAAAACTGCCCCCAGCCTTTCTCGGGGCTTCTTGTTGCTTCTTCCCCGCGGGAATAAAGCGGACACTGTTGCAACGAAGAGCCCTTCTCTCCTCCTTTGCCTCCGTCGGTTGCTAGGTAACACCCAGACTGCAGCCTGCTCCCTAGAGAGCTGAGGGCAGAAGGCTCCCTAGAGAGCGGATTCCAACCAGCCTTGCACCAAGTGGTTCCCCTGACTGGGACACCATAGCAAGTCGTCTGCCAGGCCTCCGGGCGGCCAGTGGTCAGCGCGACAGGGTGGCGCCCAAGTGGACAACTGGACAACTGACCAGAGGGTCCTAAGAAGGTGTTCCAGCCAGCCGTGCTTCGGCAGGACTTTGGACTTTAACCTTGTTGGGATTACCATCCCCCCGAGTGCAGCACCGTTTTTTGCACGGTGGTGCTCCTGGGGCTGAGCCGGCAACCCTCCAGACCCCAGCGAGGATCGGCTCGAGACGGAGGACCTTCCCTGAGGATTTCAGTTTCCCAGACCAGTTTTATTCGGTCAGTATTCCCCCAATTTTCTTTTCAAGGGAGTACTCTCTGGTCCTGGGATCGTTTTTGCTTTGTTTCTCCTTTTGCCTCAGGGTCGGGTGGAGTTTTGGGTGTGCGGACTTTTCTTTCTTTCTAAAATGGGGTCCAGTTGTCCGCACCCCAGAGGGAAGTATATTACCAAGTTGTGGGTGCCCTAGTGGGAGGGAAAAAACAGTTTTCGAAGGGGTTTTTAAAACGTTTTATTCGATGGCTCTTTGTGACCTTCCCTCAAGCGTCCCCTGAGAGAGCAACAGATATTAAATTCTGGAATGAGGTGGGGGCTCAAATGACCTCCCTTCAAGCCTCAGGGGACAAGGCAGTGGTGAAATTTTTTCCGCTTTTGATTATGATCTGTGAAGCGCTCTGCCCAAGAGGGAAGAACACAAAGAGACCAAGTTCTCCCCGAGTTGGTAACCCTAACCCTCCTTCCCAAACCCCTGCTCCTAATCCCATGTCCCCTAAATTGGAGAGATCGGGAGGTGTAACCCGCTCTAAAGCGCAGGAGAGCCACCGTCCTCCTGACCCTCCTCGGTCTCCTCAATCCCCTCGCCGGGGCGGGCGTCGCGAACCCGTCTCGGACCTTTCCCCAAACCCTCTTTCCGACCCTTCTTCCCCAGTTCTGAACCCCCGAGTTGTGTCCCAAAATGGCCATTGTCTTTGTCCCTGTCCTTCATTCCAAAATGGATGCCACCACGTGGCGTCCACCCCAGGTTCTTCATCCCAGAATCCCTTTCTCTCTTCCACTCCTAACCCCGCCTCCTTCAGCTCTGCCCTCAATCCCTTCCTATCCGGTCCTAGCTCCACTCCTCCGGCTTTAACTTCCGGTTCCCACGGTCCCACATTCGGTTCCCACGCTACCCTGCCGGATGTGAGGAGCCTGGGACCCGGAACCCGGAAATAATGGACGCTCCCTTTGCAGCGCCGGTTGTTTATAACCGGCAGGGGCACAATCCCTCGTGGAAACCCTTTGAGGGCAAAAGCCTCAAAGATTTGTGTAAAACCCAGAAGGAGTATGGGAAGGAAAGCCCGTATTTTAAGACAATGATGCATGCCACCTTTTCCACAACAGTTATAGTGCCGCATGACATCAAAACAGTTTTCCAAAGCATGATGTCTCCTTCCGAGTATGATGTGTGGTTCGATGACTGGAGACAGCTGCTTACAGACCTCCTCCCCATACTGTTACAAGATCCCATTAATGTCGGACTTACAATGGATCACCTTCTGGGCGAGGGATTGTTCTCTAAGCCGCAGGACCAGGCCCGGGTCATTCCGGAGGCCACCTTAAACGCGGTCCGAGACGCCGCGGAGAGAGCGTTCTTACAGATGCCCCCCAAATCGGCAGTTTCTCTATTTTATACCCAAATTAGACAGGGTCAGAATGAACCGTTCATGGATTTGTAGATCGGATTCGTGTGGCAGTGGAAAAACAAGTTGAGGATGTTAGCTCTCGGCAAAACATTGTCACCAACATAGCTAAGGCCAATGCCAACGAGGCCTGTGCTAAGGTGATAATGTCTTTGCCCTATAGGCCACCGCCCACGCTGACCCAGATCATACAAGCCTGCACACGTTTAGTGCAGATCGAGCAGCCAATTAACAATTCGGCCTCTGAAAAACAGGGGGGAATTATAGGTGGAGTGGAGCTGGAAACGAAAAAGGCAGAGGAGGCTCCCATCCTATTTTGTTACCGGTGTGGGGGGAAGGGACACACTTCCCGATATTGCAGGGCGCCTGCTAATATGATTCGCCCTCCAACTAATAAAATGAATGTTAAGTCTGTTTCCCCAGAACACCAGGGAAACTGAGTCGACCGCGCGTCCCGGGTCCGCGCGAAGGGACAAATCAGACCGGGAACACCACCATCTCTGCTTCCACCACCGTTGAAAAAAGACTATGGAATCCAGGAAAAAGACTTAGAGTGGTCTGCGAAACAGCAATAAATTTTACGAGCACACATTGGAACGTCGTCGCAGCCATTCTGCAACCACCGGACGGGACTGGTAAAACGGACTTGTTCTCTGTATTTGTCATTGGGGATACTCAGCAGACGCCTGCTGGGATTGAAGTCTCCCCCGCGCTCACAACTGTGGACGAGGACGGGGGGCTTCATCCTAGTGGTGCGGTGTGTCCATCCTCCCCACTTCCTACCGAAGGGCCAGGTCATCGCCCAGGCCATTCCATTGCCGAGACTTCTGCCCACAGACGGTACCATTCCTAGTATTTGTTGGGCAGAAGTCGTAGGAAGTGACAAGCCTCTGGTGCAATGTCAGCTGCGCCAGGGGGCTCAAGGCATTAACATCACTGGGATGATGGACACAGGTGCGGATGTGACGGTCATCCCAGCTGGCAGGTGGCCGCCACAATGGGAGCTGCAGCCACAAGGCGTAGTCTCCGGGATCGGGGGAACCC
>JACSVZ010000846.1:0-13077 GCA_014706295.1 Lycocorax pyrrhopterus obiensis
CAGGCCGTACCAAACCAATACAGACACCAATGAGGCTCCAGCAGGGTCACCTCCAGCACTGGCATTTTCACCAGGAAGTGCTGACAATGCTCCACTGGGGAGAAACCCCAAGCCCTTTCTGGGCAGTAGCTGTGCTGAGCGATTTCTGGGAAGGGCCTGTCACCTAATGCAGCCCTTGTAGGGAATAAAGATGATGAGATAGAAAGCTGGGTGTGTTTTCAGGTCTGTGATCTTGTCTGGATCCAGGAGACGTAATTCAATGGCTCCTGTTACTGGAGTGGTTCAATGGAGCCACATGGATTTTTAGGAAGGCCAGGCTGGGAAGATGAGGAGGGGCAGTTTCCCATTATGTGAGAGAGCAGCCGGAGTCCATGGAGCTTCCCTGGGGATTGGTGAGGAGTCAAGGGAGACCTCATGGATTAGGGTTAAAGAGACCAGAGCTCTAGATGTCCCATCTGATAACTGATCTTATATGATGGGTTTGGATCATGTCCTCAAGTTTTGCTGTATTGCACCTTCTTTATCTCAAAGCAAAATAGCTTCTTAATAGTATTCTGCATTCAAAGGTCAGGAATATTTCTGATTAGTCATCTTTACTGAGATTTTTAACTACTAATTAAGCATTAGAACAGACATTCCTAAACTGTCTATGAGGCTTCTCAAGCTGGATGAGCAAACTCCGCTTTGCATTCTTTCTTAACCACATCAATCTATATCAGCATCCCAGGGTTTTATTGTTCTTTCTTTTTCTCAACCCCCCCCCAATGAGTTTTCCATTTCATTGAAAAATGTAATTTCCAGATCTGAGCACTATCTTGACTCTTTCCCTAAATTGTTTAATTTTATACCAGAGAAGTTTGGGGCATAAGTGTGTAGAAATGCAGCTGAGACTTGGTTTCAGCTCTCATCATCTTGGCAAACTTTATGGCATGACACCAATTAGGGCAATAATGCAATGGCAAGAGGTAAGTGCTTCTCATTTTATTTACATTTGTCTTGGTTTAAAAGACAGGCATCTGTCAAGGAAGGCAGGAACCTTCCTGGGATGGAAAATATGACCCCCTTCCCTCCAAATTATTATAACTTTGACAGTACGGCGCTTTCAGGTAAAGATCTAGGAAAAGGAATAACAGTTCTTTACAAACATACGTATATATCTCAAGACAAACAAACAACAACAACAGCCACAACAAACAGAACCAGAGTCCCAGTGACAGCCTTCTCCCAGCCACAGGCACTTTCCCCTTCGGTGCAGTTCCGGTCGCAGCCGGCAGGGGGCGCTGGTGGCTCCCGGCCGGGCAGGGCGGGCGCGATGATTCCCCCGCGGCTGCAGGGGGCGCTGTGGCGCGAGCTCAGCCGCGTCTCCCTCACGTGGTAATGGCGGCTCGGGCAACAGAGAGAGAGGAAATGGCTCCGCTTGTGAAACTCATGGGAGCAGCCGGTCTCAGCACCACTCCGGGCAGTGAGCTGGACTGTAGCAGGAACCTCGGAGTGGCAGGCTGGAATAGCAGAGGTGGGCACACCCAGGGTGGCAAACAAAGTGTAGCAAAAAACCCTGAAGTGGTGGCAGGAGCAGTGGGGAGTCTGGGCGGACGCAGGGTGTTGGGTTAAAGTGTAGCAGAAACCCCAGAAGCAAGGGCAGAAAACAGCGAGGGCTGGGCAGCCCCAGGAGGAGAGAGAAGGTGGAGGGAGAGGGTTGTTTCGGGTTTTCCCCTGGCTCTCACGTGTCCTGTGTAATGTCCCTGGTGATGGCAGCAGGAGCCAGGCTCCCACGAGCAGATGAGAGATGCTCCCTTGGGAGAGAGGGAGGAGGTCAGGGTCCCGGGTTTCCCCTGAGGCACCCAAGCAGATGGTGAGGATTCCTCTCAGTGAGGTCAGGTGTTGAAAGGTCCCAGTTGAACAGCCACCAGCCAGAGGCTCACCCTTGGTAAGGAGAAGCAGTGAAGGAAAAACTCCACAGTAGCAGGGAATTCTCTCTGCAGCAGCAGTGCCACACCAAAACCACAACTCCAGCCCTCCGAGCCAGGCAAGACTCCCCCCTCTGTAGCTAAGAGACTGCTGCCACTGCACCGCTTCCCCCCTCCCCCAAGAACCATTTCAGTGGAATTCGAAGAAGCCCAGCCACAGCCTGGGGATTTTTTGTCTCTTGTGTCCGTTCATCGTCTCTGAGGCAACCAATGGGAGAAAAATTCCCTGAGAGACAGAAAAAAAAAGAAAAACCCTAATCTTCAACAATCCTCCTGCTTCAGCCCCAGCCGACAAGGCAACAGGTAACATCAGACAGTACCTGTCACTTTATCATCCCTCTTTCAATTTCCTGGCCCTCAGTTTGTTGCTCTTTTACCTCTCTTTCTTCACCCCAGTGGCTAATTTTGAGGCCCAGTTTTGCTATAGCCATATCCAGAAACTGTTGTTCTAGTATATAGAAAAATCTCGAGTATTCAGATGCTTCCTTTATGTAAAACAGGAAAGAAGTAAAGAAGGAGGAACAATATACAGGCTTAAATGGCAGCAGAAATGTGAGCTGGTCCTTGCTGAACATTGTGCTGGTTTGCCCTGGTCCCACAGGCAAGGACTCAACAAGGGCCTCATGGCAATAAAACTTTGTGAGCCCAAGTCAGGTGTCTGTGTCTGTATCACCCTCGCAGGGTGAGCGATACATTCAGATGCTCCATTTCTCCTCAGGTGGATTCGCTGTCTGAGAGGTTCAGCAGCAGCGTTCTGGAAGGAAAACAGCCAGTCTGAGCAGAGCTCCAAAGAGGGGACACAGGGAATGAGCATTCCCAGCTGCAGGCACTCCTGCCCTCGGGGTTCAGCATTGGAAACTCAATCCCAGGGTGGGTTTTCCATCCCAGCAGAGCTCTGCCCCCTCCATTGTGTGCCAGGAATTTGGAGGCTGCTGCTGTTCTTTCAAAAGGTGTTGATGTGGATGAAATCCTCCAGGACAGAGGAGGGACCTTGAGCTTCCCCAGGTGTTTTCCACAGAGACACTCCATGGGTGGGGGTCACTGGGATCCATGGCCAGGCATGGCCATGGCTGCAATGGAGCTTGAGACAAAAATACTTCTAACACAGCTCAGACAGGGACTCAAGGCCCAAGCTTGAGCTTAAATGGAGCTTCTGGAATCTAAATGGAGCTCCTGAAGTTTAAACGGATTTTCAGGCTATGTGAGTGGAGGCCCCAACCTAGGAATATTGCTCTCTGCTTAGTTGTTAACCAGCCCTCAGTCCTGCAGGATCAGAGACCACAGAGTTTCAAGTTAGAACAGTTTCAAGAGCCAGCACAGCCCAACTTTGTGCCTTAGCTACATTTTACTAATCCCTTCTGCTCCCATCTTATGTATCAGAGTGACCAAAATTTGGAAGCTGGCATAAAAATGAGGAGTGCTGATGAGACATCAAAGATCAGGGCATGCATTTGACCTAAAGCCAAAAGGCCAGGAGCTGGAAACACAGATATTTCCTTGAGGGAAGTGCTGACGCTCACTCATCTCTGGCTGGGGCCCTTCCCCACTTCTGTGGTTTGGCTTCTGGAACATGCCAGTTAAAGAAGGGCTCTCTTGGGACAGAAATCTGCCAAAAAGACCAAAGCAGAGCAGACAGGGCTTTACACTCTTTAGCTACACCTGCTGTGGGAGGACAAGATGGGATGGGGCTGTCCCTGCTGTTCTTGCACTTTGTGCTGCTGAGGAAGCTGAAGCCAGAACTGTCAGACCAAGCCCTGCTTCCCAAAGGTCGATGGCTGCTGTAGGGTTGAACCCATAGAAAACTGGGAATCCTTTGTTCTTCTCTGTAACTTCTTAAATCTTGTTTCTTGGAGCGCCTCTCCCGGCACTCTTAATTTCTCGTCGGACTTCTTAATTCGAGAGGTGGGACAAAAGCGATTTAAACAATTTATTGCTAAAATAACAAACAAGGCATCAGTCTCAATCAGGTGTGAGATTTTAACAACACATTGTAAAAATGGCGAAAGTCACAAGATTCAGTGTTACATGACAATTTATAATTTTTTCAACGAATAAACGGTTAAAATGAAACTTTGCTTTGACTAAGTGACCTATCTTTGTAGAGCCTGTTGTCTGCATTGCAGGTGTCTTTTGACCAATGATTTCTTAGGTCACGTAGACACATACACTTCCATTGTAACATCTAAATTCTTAACTTCAACTATAAAGTTACATTATTATACTTAAAACCCTTCACCATAAAACCCTATCTATGCTTTTACTTATCACTGTAAAAACACAGGTTTGTAATCTTCTTGCTTAAGAACCATAAATCACTGCCAATTAAGCCAGACCGAGTCTCTTCCAGGGCTGTAAATCAAACCCCTGATTAACTTCAGAAGTTTTTTCTTCTCTGTTTCCTACACTTCTCCTTTTGGAGAATGCCCAAAATGCACCATCAGAGCTGTTCTGGGACAGAAAAGGGCTGAAGGGGGAATAACTCGAACAAATTGTGAGGAGAACACTGGGAGCCAACCCAAGGGAAAGCAAAGGTGTGAACATTGAGCTCTCAGGCATGGACCAAGAGTGCCTGGAGAGACAAGCAGATCAGAGGAACCCCAGCAGCACTCACAGGGGTCCAGGACACCAGAAGGGCTCTCCTTGGAGTGGTCTGAGATGAGATCCCACTGTCTCTGGGGTCTCTCCCATTCCACTTTGTCCACTTGGTGATGTGAGTGGCCAGTCCGACCAGGGCTGAAGACCTCCTGCAATTTGTTGTGTCTTGGATGGAAACAAGTAGATGGAAGCAGGAGCTGGAGGTGAGGAGAGGGAACTCAGAAAGTACCCAGAGGGCACAGGCAGGTTTTGAGGTGAGATTGACGCCAGAGCTGCTGGCAGCTCAAGGACAGGGCACTTGCTTGGATCCATTTTGGGTAGAGATTTTTGTCTTTCTCTAATTTGGCTGATGCACCATTTCTGAAAATAAAGTGACTTTCCAGGCTTTCCCTTGGGCAGAGAGCTCATCCAGTGTGCCTGCTTGTCCCAGACAGAGCAGTGGCAAGGAGCACTGAGCAAGCAGGAGATTCCAGTGCCAGGTCCTGGTTCTCACCCAGCACCACGTAGTTCAAAATAGCCTTTGGATAACACCTAAACACAATTCTTTGTAATCTCCCTGATCTGAGTGGAGCCTCCTGGGTATGAGGAGCAACAGAAGCTTCAGATCTGCCCTGCTCTGCTCATTTGAACACAGAGACTCAGACACCAGTTTCCCCCCAGCAGCAGCCCAGCAAGGCACTGGGGTTTCTCTGAAAGCAGCTGTGGCTGTTGGTCAGGGGCCCTTGCTGGGGCTTTGTTCTTTCCCACACCTGCAGTAAGTGCTGGGACATGACCTTCAGCCAGGCTGGGTGAAGACCCTGCAGAAACCTTCTGCCCTTTCCCACCTGCTGTGAGACCTTGCTCAGGCTCCAAATGCCAGTCTGGAGAGGCCCAGGGCACTGTCAGGGTGTGCATTGTATCTGCCTGAGCTGCACAGGGGACTGGTTTCAGGGGCTCTGGCACCATGCAGGGAACTTTGTCATGTCCTGTGTCTCTGACTGAATGGCAGTGAAATTCCTGGCTGCAGCACAGGCAGCCGTGGGAATCCTACCCTCAAAGATCCAGTGCTGTGCATGGAGGTTTCTGGTGGCACTTGGGTGTTGTGTGGGTGTCCAGGAGATCACATGCCCAGGTGTGATCAACGAGACACAAGGCTTACAGGAGACACACACTTTTCTGCAGCAGCTGAACATGGGACATGGAGCAGGAAAAGCTCTAAAACAAGGAGGAGGGAGGGAAATATTTCTGCCAAGCCAAACAGCACAGGATTGTTCAGCTTTGTATTAGCAATGCAAAGAAAATGGATGGCAATTTGTCCTGATTTAAAAGACAAATATCTGCCAAGGAAGGCAGGAATCTTCCTGGAACAGAAAGAAGACCTCTCCCTCCAAATTATTATAACTTTGAAATTATGGAGCTTTCAGGCAAAAATGTAGAAAAAGGAATAACAATTCTTTACTAAAAATATATAGAGAACAAAACAGAACAAACAACAACACAGTAACAGAAGCTTCTAACCTGCTGAGTACTATTTTTCCCTCTTGGTGTAATTATGACCACAGCTGGCATGTGGTGCTGGTGGTTCCGGCAGGGCAGAGACTGCAGTGCCTCACTCACAACTGGCAGGGGCCAAAGCGAGCTTGGCACTTTCCTGGATGATCTGAGCTGTCACTGACAGAAGAGGGAGAAAAGGAGGGTACTCCCCCTGCAAACTCACATGAGCAGCGGACAGTCTCGGTGCTGGCAAGCTCGGAACTTTCTCGGGTTGTGCGGACTGTCATCAGCACGGGAGACAAGGGGGGTGCTCCCCCTGCAAACTCACGTGGGCAGCGGACAGTCTCGGTACTGGTGGTTACCAAAGTCTAAGTCAGCAGTGGGGGGTGGCTGGGAGCCTCTCTTGAAAGCAGTGGGCACAGGCAGGGCGCAGGTAGAACTCCCATCGCTGAGCTGTGGTGCAGCAAGTCCAGGCTGAGACCGCACGATTCCCGGCAGCACCACGTGACAGCTCCAGGTTCCAGAGCAGAAGAAAACCCCAAGCCAAAGCTGCTAAAATACTTCATTCCCTTCCCTTCCAAGCGATTCAGTTGGGACGCCAGGGCTATCAGCCACTCCTTTTGTGTGGATTGATCTCTGGCTATCCATCTGCAAGAGGAGTCACCCCCTCCCCCTCCCAGCATCATCATGATGTTAATGGGAAAAATTGACTGAGGAGCCTCAGCCCATAACACAAGGAGACCATTGTGACACTACAGTGTCTCATGGAACCAAGGGGCCATTGTGACACTGGGAGGTCTCACAGAACCTATGGTTCATGGTGATACTGGGTAACCAAGGAGACCACTGTGACACAGTAATGCCCATGGTACCAAGGGTCCATTGTGGAACTTCAGGGCCTTGTGGAACCAAGCAGTCAATTCTGACCCTGTGGAAAATCCTGGAACCAAGTGGTCATTATGACACTGCGAAACCAACAAGAACGTTGTGGCCCTGAAGGGCCTAATGTAACCAAAGGTCCAGTTGGGCCTCGTGTTTCTGAGGGGCCACTGTGACACTGCAGAGTGTCGTGTAACCAATGGTCCACAGTGAAACTGGGCGACCAAGGAGTCCATAGTGACACTGTGGGGCCCCATGGAAGGAAGGGTCCATTGTGACACCATAGGGCCCCATGGAACCAATGGGCAATTGTGGCACTGTGATGCCTCGTGGAACCAAGGAGCCATTGTGACAATGTTGGGACCCATGGAACGAAGGGGCCATTGTGAAACTCTGGAGCCCCATGGAACAAATGAATCATTGTGACACTGCAAAACCTTGTGGAACCAAGGGGCCATTGCAAAACTGTGAAACTTCACAAAACGAAGGGACCATTGTGACCCTTCACATCCTTAGGGAACCGAGGGGCCATTGTGACACTGTTGAACCTCGTGGAATGAAGGGACTAGTGTGACACTGCAGAACCAAGGAGATCATTGTGAGCCAGTAAGGCCCCATGGAAACAAGGGTCCATTGTGACACTGTGGGGCCTTGTATTACCAAGGGGCCACTGTGACACGTCAGAACCTCATGGAATCAAAGGGACATTTTGACATTGCGGAACCCCAATGGAAGCAAGGGGTCATTGTGACACTGTGGGTCCCCATGGAACCAACATGGGGACCTGAGTAACCAAAGAGACCATTGTGACACAATAAGGCCCTATGGAACCAAGGAGCCATTATGAGACTCTGGGGCCCCGTTGAACCAAAGGGACATTGTGACACACGAAACCAAGGAGCAGTTGTGACACTGCAGGAGCTCTTGGAACCAATGGGCCATTGTGACACTTTGGAACCTCTTTGAATTGAGGGGATATTGTGACACTGCAAAGCCCCATGGAATGAAGGGGGCCATTGTGACACTGCAAAACCTCAAGGAACAACGGGGCCGTTGTTACACTGTGGGGCCCCATGGACAAAAGGGGGCATTGTGACACTGCAGAACCTTGTGAAACCAAGGGGCCATTGTGACTCTCTGGAACTTCATGGAACCAAGTGGCCATTGTGAAACTGTGAGGCCTGTTGGAATAAAGGGTCTATTGTGGCACTGCAGAACGTCATGGAACCAAGGGGCCATTTTTGAAACTGTCATGCCCTATGGAATCAAGGGGCCATTGTGACACTGTGGAACCTCAGGGAACCAAGGGTCAATTATGTCAATTATGACACTGCAGATTCAAGGGGCCATTGTGACGTGGTGGGGCCTAATGGAACCTATGGGCCAATGTGACACTATGAACCCTCACGGAACAAAGGGACCATAATGACAGTACGGAAACTCAGGAAACCAAGGGAACTGCAGTTCCAAGGAGAACACTGTGACACTGTGCGGCCTCATAGAACCAAGGAAGCCCATTGTGACATTGCGGGATCTCATGGAACAAAGGCATTGTGCCACTGTGGGGCCCCATTGAACAAAGGGGCCATTCTGGCACTTCAGAACCAAGCAGTCAATTTTGGCACTTGTCTTGGTTTAAAAGACAGATGTCTGCCAAGGAAAGTGGGAACCTTCCTGGAATGGAAAGATGACCCCCTCCCTCCAATTTATTATGACTTAAAAATTACGGGGCTTTCAGGCAAAAATATGGGAAAAGGAATAACAGTTCTTTACTAGCAAATATATCTGTATATAACAGAACAAACAACAACAAAAAAGGTGTAACAGAAGTTTTCCCACTCGTTAAGCACCATTTTCCCCTTTGCTGTAACTATGACCACATCTGGCAGGGGGCGCTGGTGGCCCCGGTGAGCCGACAGCTGCAGTGACTCCTCGCAGCCGGCAGAGGGAGCCGGTGGGCTCCGGAGGGGCAGGGAAGGGGCGCTGATTCTCCCGCGGCTTCAGGCAGCGCTCCAACGTGAGCTCAGCAACCTCCTCAGGTGGTGGGGGAGGTTTGGGCGAAGGGGAAAAGGGCAAATTGCTCCTTTTGTAAACTCATGGGCAACAATCAGTCTCAGCACCAGCACCGTCAGCAGGCAGAAAACAGTGAAGGCAGTCAGATCCGATCCTAGTGCTAAGTTACAACATAGCGATAGCCCTGGCCAGATACAAACACACCGCCACCCACACGGCCATGCTCCTCAATCCGAAGAGGCAGCCCTGGCCCAGCCCCCACCCCCCCGCAGGGTCCTGGCTGAGCTTACATCTCTTGCGATATCCCCCGAACCGCGAAGGGGGAAGAAGGGGGGAAGAGTGACAATTCCCAGTGCAAATGATTATGGGATACACCTTATGAGCCCTCACCAAGACAGCAGTGTAGGGCCCCATTGAACCAATGGCCTATTGAGACAGTTTGGAACCTCATGGAAGCAAGAAGCCATTGTGACACTGTGGGGCCCCATGGAAGAACGGGGACATTGTGACACTGTGAAACTTTATGAAATCAAGGATCAATTTTGATACTGTCAAACCTCATGGAACGAAGGGACCATTGTTACACTGTGGAACCTCATGGAAGAAAAAGGCCATTGCGACACTGTGGAACATCATGGAACCAATGGGCCATTGTGAAACTGTGAGGCCTTGGAACAAAGTGTCTATTGTGACACTGAGGAACGTTGTGGAACCAAGGGGCCACTGTGACACTGTGGAACCTCAGGGAAACAAGGGTTCATTGTGACACTGCAGTTCCAAGGAGAACACTGTGACACTACATGGCCTCATAGAACCAAGGAAGCCCATTGTGACACTACAGAATCTCATGGAACCACAGGGGATTGTGACACAGGGAATTTGGAACTAAGGAGTCTATTTTGATACTGTGGGGTGCCAATGGAGTCAATGATCTACTGAGACACTGCAGAACCTCAAGGAAGCAAGAAGCCGTTGTGACACTGTAAGGCCCTATGAAACCAAGGAGCTGTTGTGACACTACAGAATCTCGGGGAACCAAGGAACCAGTTGTGACGTTGTGGGGTCCCATGGAACCAAGGGGCCACTGTGACACTCTAGGGCCCTATGGAACCAAGGAGACCATTGTGACATTCTGGGACCCTATGTAACCAAGGGTCCATTGTGATCCTGAAAAACCTCATGGAACCAAGGAGCCACTGTGATACTGACGATCCAAGGAGAACACTGTGACACTGTAGAGCCTCATGGAACCAAGGGCCATTGTGTCACTGCAGGGTATCGTGTAACAAATTGTCTATTTTGGAGCTGCATAACAAAGGGGACCACTGTTAAACAGTGCGGCCCCAAGGAACCAAGAGTCCATTGTGAAACTGTGGGGCCCCATGGAACCAAGGGGCCATGGAGACTCTGCAGAACCAATGAGACCATTGTGGTACTGTGGGGCCACATTGAACCAAGAGTCCTTTATGACACTGTAGGGCCCCATGGAACAAAGGGGCCATTATGACACTGCAGAACCCTTCCTCTGGTGCTCTCCCCACCTTGGCTCTGACGGACCCTCCTGTGCACCCAAAATTCCCCAGGGAGGGGAGGGACAACCAATTCCCTCTGTCCTGGGTCACTTGCAATCCCTGCAGCCTGGCAGTGGCCAAAGTAGGTGGGGCCAAGGTGAGCAGGACACTGAATATGCCGATTAATGTGGGTGATTAATCTAATTAAATGCATGCCTGCTCGAGGGGGCAGGGCAGGGTCAGGGTGACTTGTGGGCGGGGTTATGCCAATGGGGCAGTGATGTTCCCAGATGATTTGGTGGAGAGCACAGGGGTGGAGCAAATGCAAATTGTAGGCATAAGCAGCCAATAAAGATGAGGCAAGGAGTAAGGGGGAGGGAGGGGTGGTGGCTGTTATGAATGGATAGGGGATAGCTTGGACAGGTTCTGCCTTTCACTCAGCTTTCTGGCAGTAGCTCTCTTTGGAGCAGCCTGCATCCCAGATTGCTCTTGCTCGCAAGTTCTTAATAATGGCCAATTAGGTCTATTACAAAATAATTTATTTATTTAATAGACACAAATTTAACAGACATAAGACTTTAACAGATTACTTCTACACAGGATAAACAAAAGAAACACTACTAGGAGATAACATACGGTGTACAATAGAGGTACCTATATTACAGCTAGAGAAGAAAAAGTATAATTAGGATTCAATGTAACTTACCATCCAGTTGGTGGTGGGGTACATATAGAATTCTTTCTTTCAATTCCCTGGGAAAGTATCCACAGAATTTGGGTCCAAACTCGCAGAAGCCCCCGGCGTGTGTAGGAGGGTGTGTGTAGGAGGCTACCACACCTGTAGTCCCCTCACTAGCAAAAAAACAGGCCATGCAAAACCAATACAGGCAGGAAACAAATGAAAATTTGTGTAGCTTTTATAGTTAGTAAAGTGTAGTGTCTCTCAGTCAGGAATTTCCAGCTTATCTCCTCACATCTGTTCTCAGCCCAGTTGTTTATTGGGAGTTCTACTCCTGGTGCCAGAGAGCTGGCCTGGGTTATCTCATCACTTCACGTGGAGGGAAGAATGTCCAAAGCTATTGCACCAGCAGATGGACAGAGCAGATAAGCTCTTCTGTGGTAGAGGGGATGTCCTGCCATAGTGGGCAGGGTCCCAGAGCAGGGTGGGTTCATGAGATGATGGGGCGGGGTTTCAATGAGAGGTGTGGCCATGCAAATTCTTTTTAGAATCTTTTGAAGGGCATGCTGGGAAAGCTCAGCAGGTGACATTGCAAGGATTTGGGGGTTGTTGCAAGCAGAGCATGGGCAGGAGGTGTGGGGCAAACCATTGGAGGAAGTGCGGGACAGGGTTGGGAAGGGCACGGGGGGAGGGGGTGCAGAGGTGGGTATGAGGTGCATGAGTGGTGGGTGGGGTTTTTTGCTGTCGTGGGTTGATGGGGGCCAGATGCCCAGGCACCCACGAAAAGCCGCTCACTCCTTCTTCTCTGCAACTGGACAGAGGAGAGAAAATTTAAAGAAGGGTTCATGAGCTGAGATAAGGACTGGGAGAAAACACTCATCAATTACCATCAAGGGCAAAACAGGCTCAACTTGGAGACATAAAGTGAATTTATGACAAACTCAGAGCAGTATAATGAGAAGTAAAATAAGCACTTAAAAAACACCTTCCCCCACCCCTCCCTCCTTATCAGCTAGACCTCCTACCCCAGTGGTGCAAGGAGACAGAGAATGTAGGTTATGGTCAGTTCATCATCCATAGCTTCTCCTGCTGCTGAGGGAGAGGAGTTGTTTCCCTGCCGCACTGTGGAGTCCCACAGTGGAGACATTTCTCTGCAAACTTCTCTGAAACGGCTCCATCTGAAGAGCAGCAGCTCTCTGCAAACTGCTGCAACGTGAGTCCATCCCACAGGCAACAGTACCCTCAAACTGCTGTGGCGTGGGTCACTCTTCCATGGGGTGCAGTCCTTCAAGGACAGGCTGCTCCAGCCTGTGGCCCCTCTCTCCACAGGTCTCCCACAGGATCACAGCCTCTAAAGGCATCCACCTGCTCTGGTGTGGGGTTCCTCCATGGGCTGCAGGTGGACCTCTGCATCCCTGTGTACCTCCATGAGCTGCAGAGACACAGCTGCTTCACCATGGTCCTCACCACAGGCTGCAGAGGAATTTCGGCTCTGGCACGTGGAGCATCTTCTCCTCCTCCTTTTTTACCGACCTTGGTGTCTGCAGAGTTCACATGTTCTCACCCTGCTCTTCTCTATTCACAATTAAAACTGCCATGACCTTCCTTTGATTTCTTCTTAAATCTGTTATCACAGAGATGTTACCAATCATTTGTAATGACCCGGCTTGGCCAGCAGCACGTCCATCTTAGGAGCCATGAAGGCTTGGCTCTGCTGGAAATGGTGGAAGCTTCTAGCAGCTTCTCACAGAAGCCACACCTGTGGTCCCCTCACTAGCAAAAAATCAGGCCGTGCAAAACCAATAGAGGCAGGAAATGTGAGGGGAACAGGGCCAGAAATGTGAGGGCAAAATGGAGGGAAATGTGAGGGGGAGAAGGGTGGGTAACAGGAGGGGAAATGACAGCGATTGAAACACACGGACCAGGCATTGATGATGCAAGGACATTTATTGAAAAAAGA
>JACSVZ010001007.1:0-2500 GCA_014706295.1 Lycocorax pyrrhopterus obiensis
GAGGAAAAACGCTTCCCTCGCCGAACCCCGCCGCCTTCCCCCCCTGCTCCGGGCGCCGGCCGCACGCCGCCGCCGCCGGCAACCGCGGGCAACGGACCTGCGAGGCGACCCCAGCCGCGCCGCCGGGGTGGCCCCCCCGGACGGCGATTGATCGTCAAGCGACGCTCAGACAGGCGTAGCCCCGGGAGGAACCCGGGGCCGCAAGTGCGTTCGAAGTGTCGATGATCAATGTGTCCTGCAATTCACATTAATTCTCGCAGCTAGCTGCGTTCTTCATCGACGCACGAGCCGAGTGATCCACCGCTAAGAGTTGTCTGGCTTTCGGCACCGACTCCGCGCGCGCGGAGGGGCCGGGACCGCTCGCGTGAAGCAGACCCTTTTTTCTTTCGGCGAGGACGCGGCGCGCGCCCCGCTTCGACCGTACGAGCACACAGAAACGGAGGAGGAGGGCGGGAAAAAAAAAAAAAAAAAAAGGAGAAACCCACGGAAACGCTCCGAAGGCCGGCAAAGGCAGGGGAGCCCGCGCTCCCAACCGCCTTCCCCCCGCAAGGGGAGACGCCGCCTCGCGTGCCAGCTTTCGGAGGCGGCCCAGGCGCCCGGGCTCGGCCCGGCCTCCGCGCAGAGGGCCGCGCGGCGCGCGCCGGACCGCGGGGCGTCGGATCCCACCCGGCCTCGATCGCGGGACACGGCCGGCGGACCTCGCTCGCGCTCGGCTCCCTTCACCACGCCGCAGACTCGCGGAGCGCCGCCGCAAGCACCGCGCAGCCGGCTCTCCCCCCTAACGACCCACAGCGCCCGAGACGCACGCGGCGACGCCGCTCCACCGGGGCCGCCCCCCACCACGGGACCGCTCCCGCCGGGAGGCGAGCGTCTGGCGGCCGGGCTCCGCCGCCGGCGCCGGAGGCGGACGCCGCCGAGAACCGAGCCGGCGTCGCGAGCACCCGAGGCCTGCCGGACGGCAAGACCCGCCGCCACCGCGGCCGCCCTCCCGGAACCGCCGCCGCCGCTTCGCACCTTCGGGGCCCCTTCGCGGGCACGCGCCCGGCGGAAAGGCGTACGGCGCTGAGCCGGGGGGCAACGCCGGCTCTCCCCGTTTTCACGCGGAGACCGGGCGGAGACGCGCCCCCGCGACCGCCCGCCACGCCCCCCTTCGGCCCACACGCGGCCGGGAAGGGCGACGGGGAAGCGACGGGCAGGGCCCGGGACGGGACCACCGGCAGCGACGGCGGGCGCCTTCCGGCCGACCGTCCCCCGGGGGGGGGACACTCGCCGAGCGGCGACGCCACCGCTCGGCCCGGGGCCGCCCGCACTCGCTGGCCTCCGGCGACGGAGAGACCGCCGAGCGCTCACCCGGGCAGGTGGGCGGCCGAGCGGGGACGGCCGGCGGACGGAGCCGCCGGTGCGTTCGAGGAGAAGGCCGTCGAGGGGAAGGAGGCGCGGCAGCGGACCGGCGCGGCGCCACGCGCGAGAGCCTGCGGCGGCAGCCCAGGAAGAGAGCGCGGCGGGCCCCGGCGGCCGCAACCCCGCAGCTGAGGAAGGGCGGAGAGCGCGCGCTCTCCGCCACCGTCGCCCGTTTCGAGGCGAGGGGGTCGGCCCCGCGGCCGACCGCGCGCCACGGTCTCTCTGCCGAGACCGGGCCGCGGAGAGGGGGGGGCAGGGCGCCCCTCCCCGGCACGGCTGCCCGCCCGCGCGCGCGCGCGGCGGGGCCACGACGACGAGGAGCACGGCCGGCCACGACGGTCACCACCGCAGGGGATCGGCGGGAGCAGCTCCCCACCCCTCGATGGCGCCGCGCCGCCGCCCGGCACCCGCCGCCGCCGCCGCCGCCGCCGCCGCCGCGCGGGGGCGCACCGAGCGCCCGAGTCCTTTAAACCTTCCGCCCGGCTCCGCGGCCCACAGCACCCCCGCGTTTGACGACGCCGAGGGGCTCCGAGGCCGCCCGAGGCGCGGAGCGCTAAGGTACCTGGCCCTGGGGCGAGGGAAACGACCTGCAATGGCCCCGCGGGGGTGCCTCCCCCGCTGCCGCCCTCGGGAGAGCGTCCGCCCGCGGGGCGCGCCCGTCATCCACCGCCACCACCGCGGCGTCCTACTCGGGGCCGGGGTTTCCCTCAGTAGCCCGGCGCTGCGCCGAGAGGACCGCCACGGCTCGGGCCGCCCCGCCGGCACGGGGACACGACCCAGGCACCGAGAGCCTCGCGCAACCCGCCGAAGAGGCCGCGGCGACAACGGGACGAGGAACGCCGCCGCTGCCGCCGCGCCACCCGGCGCCGGGTTTTCGCGCGCGGGCAAGCCCTGGCGCGCGGCCCGGAACGCCCGGAAGCCCGACCCTTGGGAGCCCCTCCGCGGCGCGGGCCGCTCGGCGGGAGCGCGACTTTGCCGGGGGCAAAGCCCGCCCCGGTGCGGGAAGGGGATCGAGGGAGCCGCCTCCCCGACCCCCGAAGGCGTCCGCACCCCCTTCTCCAGCGCCCTTTGCCACCGCTCGCCGTCGGCCGGCGAGCGA
>JACSVZ010001007.1:7500-11316 GCA_014706295.1 Lycocorax pyrrhopterus obiensis
CATCCCCTGGGTGCCAGGGCCGGAGTGGGACACACTCGCGGCTTTCTCCCTCTCACCTAGGCCGACAAGCGGCTCGCACCGTCTTTCGGCCTTTTCCATCACCGGCGTGTACGGGAAACCGGATGAAGCCACGCGACTCATCCCGGCTGTTGGAGACACTTCGTGCTGGCGGCCGCACGCGCGGCCGCCGTTCTCGGCCTTCGACACAGGCACCGCCAGCCTGCGGGGACACGGCCCATCACCCGCTCCCACAATACGGAGGAACGAGTCCGAAGCCCCGGACGCCTCCAAGAGAACCAATCGTACTCGACCGGGGCGGCGCGCCGAAGCACGCCGCCTCCTACCATGACGTAACTGGAGGCAGCCAAAAACAGCGACCCCTTGGTGAACTTCCAGGACTGGTGGGGGCAACAGGTCTACCCGGCCCCTGCCGAAATTTGTCCAAGTCCCGCCGGAGCCGGGTAGACCTGTTGGCCCCGCGACCGGGCGCCGCCGGGGCGCCACGCCGACGGTTTCGGGCCACGGCTGGCGGCCGCGGCCGGGCCCGGAGCCGGGTAGACCTGGCCGCCCGGGGCCGCCCCGGAGCCGGGTAGACCTGTTGGCCCCGCGACCGGGCGCCGCCGGGGCGCCACGCCGACGGTTTCGGGCCACGGCTGGCGGCCGCGGCCGGGCCCGGAGCCGGGTAGACCTGGCCGCCCGGGGCCGCCCCGGAGCCGGGTAGACCTGTTGGCCCCGCGACCGGGCGCCGCCGGGGCGCCACGCCGACGGTTTCGGGCCACGGCTGGCGGCCGCGGCCGGGCCCGGAGCCGGGTAGACCTGGCCGCCCGGGGCCGCCCCGGAGCCGGGTAGACCTGTTGGCCCCGCGACCGGGCGCCGCCGGGGCGCCACGCCGACGGTTTCGGGCCACGGCTGGCGGCCGCGGCCGGGCCCGGAGCCGGGTAGACCTGGCCGCCCGGGGCCGCCCCGGAGCCGGGTAGACCTGTTGGCCCCGCGACCGGGCGCCGCCGGGCGCCACGCCGACGGTTTCGGGCCACGGCTGGCGGCCGCCGGCCGGGCCCGGAGCCGGGTAGACCTGGCCGCCGGGGCCGCCCCGGAGCCGGGTAGACCTGTTGGCCCCGCGACCGGGCGCCGCCGGGGCGCCACGCCGACGGTTTCGGGCCACGGCTGGCGGCCGCGGCGGGCCCGGAGCCGGGTAGAACCTGGCCGCCCGGGGCCGCCCCGGAGCCGGGTAGACCTGTTGGCCCCGCGACCGGGCGCCGCCGGGGCGCCACGCCGACGGTTTCGGGCCACGGCTGGCGGCCGCGGCCGGGCCCGGAGCCGGGTAGACCTGCCGCCCGGGGGCGCCCCGGAGCCGGGTAGACCTGTTGGCCCCGCGACGGGCGCCGCCGGGGCGCCACGTCCGACGGTTTCGGGCCACGGCTGGCGGCCGCGGCCGGGCCCGGAGGCCGGGTAGACCTGGCCGCCCGGGGCCGCCCCGGAGCCGGGTCGACCTGTTCGCCCTCTGGCCGGACGCCGCCTGGACGGCACGCCGACGCTTCCGGCAACGGCTGGTGGCCGCGGCCGGCTCCGGAGACAAGGCATCCTCTTGCCATCCCAGAGCCGGGGGAACCCCAACGGCACCGTAACGCCCCGGAACCGGATGGCTCTAGCAACCCTGTCCCTCCCGAGAACCCAGTATCGAGACCAAAAAAAATTTTCGACAAAAATCAGCTTTCGTTTTTTGAACGAATACATCTTTATTGTGCTAGGAACAAGAAAGCTTTCCGAAAAAAAAAATTCTTTGCAAATTTGATTCGGTTTTCCTTTTTTGCGCACACCACTCCCAGCCGCGGTCACTGGGATCCGGAGCCCTTCGCCCGGCCAGCCCACACATCGACGCACTAAAACGGAGTCCCCACGCCCCGCGGGGACCCCACACAGCCTCACCACAGCCCAGAACCTCCGGGAGATAGCGGGGAGGGGAAGCTGGTACGGAGGGCAGCACTTCGAACGAAGCCGCCGGACCCCGGCGCGACCGGCCCCGACGGCAGGCAGGGGCCGGGCCATGGCCGGCCGGCCGGGCGGCCGCCTTCGGCCTGGTTCTATCACGGTCCGGCCGGGTCTCTGGCCCCCGCCGCTGCTCTGGCCGGCCGCGGGGGCTCCGCGCCGAGGCGCCGGAGGGCGGCACGGAACCGCCGGCCCCCGCGGGACCGGCCCCGCCCGCCGGCACGGGGCCGGGCCGGGGCCGGGGCCGGCGGTGCCGGGCGGCCGCTTTCGGGCCGGTTCTTTCACGGTCCGGCCGGGTCTTCTGGCCCCCGCCGCTGCTCTGGCCGGCCGCGGGGGCTCCGCGCCGAGGCGCCGGAGGGCGGCACGGAACCGCCGGCCCCGGCGGGACCGGCCCGCCCGCCGGCACGGGGCCGGGCGGGGCCGGGGCCGGCGGTGCCGGGCGGCCGCTTTCGGGCCGGTTCTTTCACGGTCCGGCCGCGTCTCTGGCCCCCGCCGCCACTCTGGCCGGCCGCGGGGGCGCTCGCACCGAGGCGCCGGAGGGCGGCACGGAACCGCCGGCCACCGGCGGGACCGGCCACGCCGCCGGCAGGGGCCGGGGCCGGGCAGGGGCGGGGCAGACGGGCGGCCGCTTTCGGGCCGGTTCTTTCACGGTCCGGCCGGGTTCGCGGGCCCCCGCGCCGCTCTGGTCTGGCCGCGGGGGCGCCGCGCCGAGGCGCCGGAGGGCGGCACAAAACCGCCGTCCCCGGCGGGACCGGCCCCGCCCCCGGCACGGGCCGGGCCGGGGCCGGGGCCGGCGGTGGCCGGGCGCCGCTTTCGGGCCGGTTCTTTCACGGTCCGGCCGCGTCTCTGGCCCCGCCGCCGCTCTGGCCGGCCGCAGGGGCTCCGCACTGAGGCGCCAGAGGGCGGCACGGAACGGCAGGGGCCGGGCCGGGCAGGGGCGGGGCAGCCGGGCGGCCGCTTTCGGCCCGGTTCTTTCACGTCCGGCCGCGTCTCTGGCCCCCGCCGCCGCTCTGGCCGGCCGCGGGGGCTCCAGCGCCGAGGCGCCGGAGGGCGGCACGGAACCGCCGTCCCCCGGCGGGACCGGCCCGCCCGCCGGCACGGGGCCGGGCCGGGGCCGGGGCCGCGGTGCGGGCGGCCGCTTTCGGGCCGGTTCTTTCAGGTCCGGCCCGCGTCTCTGGCCCCCGCCGCCGCTCTGGCCGGACGCGGGGGCGCCGCACCGAGGCGCCGGAGGGCGGCACGAACCGCCGGCCACGGCGGACCGGCTCACGCCCGCGGCAGGGGCCGGGGCCGGGCAGGGGCGGGGCAGACGGGCGGCGCTTTCGGGGCCGGTTCTTTCACGGGTCCGGCCGGTCGCGGGGCCCCCGCGCCGCCCCTGCGCCCGCCGCGGGGCGCCGCGCGAGGCGCCGGAGGGCGGCACAAAACCGCCGTCCCCGGCGGGACGCCCCGCCGCCGGCACGGGGCCGGGCCGGGGCCGGGCCGGCGGTGCCGGGCGGCCGCTTTCGGGCCGGTTCTTTCACGGTCCGGCCGCGTCTCTGGCCCCCGCCGCCGCTCTGGCCGGCCGCGGGGCTCCGCGCCGAGGCGCCGGAGGGCGGCACGGAACCGCCGTCCCCCGGCGGGACCGGCCCCGCCCGCCGGCACGGGGCCGGGCCGGGGCCGGGGCCGGCGGTGCCGGGCGGCCGCTTTCGGGCCGGTTCTTTCACGGTCCGGCCGCGTCTCTGGCCCCCGCCGCCGCTCTGGCCGGCCGCGGGGGCTCCGCGCCGAGGCGCCGAGGGCGGCACGGAACCGCCGGCCCCCGGCGGGACCGGCCCCGCCCGCCGGCACGGGGCCGGG
>JACSVZ010000284.1:0-25906 GCA_014706295.1 Lycocorax pyrrhopterus obiensis
CCCGTCCAGCTTGGTCCTGAGCCGCTCTCAGATGTCACGAAAGGGGGATGCAGCTGGTTGACGCTTGGCTGGGTGCCAGTGTCCACTAGGTGGCATCTTATCACTCCCTGTTCCCAGTGGGACAGGCAGAGAATAAGATGGAGGAACAATCCAGCCAGAGGTGGTGAATAAGTCGGTTTCAATTTACAGAGGAAGAGAGGAAGGGAAGAAGAGAGGGAGGGAGGGAGGGAGGGAGGGAGGGAGGAAGGAGGTGGGGAGGGAGGAAGGAAGAAGGAAGGAAGGAAGGAAGGAAGGAAAGGAAGGAATGGAAGGAAGGAAGGAAGGAAGGAAGGAAGGAAAGAAAGAAAGAAAAGAAAGAAGAAAAGAAGAAAGAAAGAAAGAAAGAAAGAAAGAAGAAAGAAAGAAAGAAGAAAGAAAGAAAGAAAGAAAGAGAAAGAAAGAAAGAAAGAAGAAAGAAAGAAAGAAAGAAAGAGAAAAAAAAGAAAGAAAGAAAGAAAAAGAAAGAGAGAGAGAAAGATTCTATGTGTGCATGCGGAATGGTTTCTCTGGGAGGCAAAAGCTGAGGAATCATGAGAGCCCCCAGCCTGGCCTTCCTCTTCTCTCCCTTAGGTTCGTGTATCTGAGCTGGAGTCATATGGTATGGAATATGCCCTTGGCTGGGAGAGAGTTGAGAGTGGCCACAGAAGTGGCCGTGGCACTGTCTGCATGCTGTCCCTGCTGCTTCGCTCGCAGCCACTGCCAGGCCAGGACCTCCGAGCCACCCACACCGAAAGCCAAGGGCCCACTGGGACACTGCAGGGGCTGATGGAAGCCAGCCGCCATGGTGACACAGCGAGGCTGCACCGAATCCACGGTGCTTTGTGACGCGGTGGCTCCCAGGAGAGCCTTTATGATGCTGCACAACTCCATGGAACCCTGGCTCCACTGTGACACCACAGGTGCTCAGGGAACCTAGGAGAGCCTTTGTGATGCTGTGCAACTGCACGGAAGCCTGGCTCCACTGTGACACCACAGGAGCTCAGGGAACCCAGGAGAGCCTTTGTGATGCCGTGAACCACATGGAAGCCTGGCTCCACTGTGACACCACAGAAGCTCCGGGATCCAAGGAGATCCTTTATGATGGTGTGGAACTGCACGGAAGCCTGGCTCCACTGTGAAACCTCAAAAGCTTAGGGAACCCAGGAGAGCCTTTTTGATGCCGTGCAAACACATGGAACCCTGGCTCCACTGTGACACAGGTGCTCAGGGAACCGGGAGAGCCTTTGTGATGCTGTGGAACTTCACAGAAGCCTGGCTCCACTGTGACACCACAGAAGCTCAGGGAACCCAGGACAGCCTTTGTGATGCTGTGGAACTGCATGGAATCCTGGCTCCACTGTGACCCCAAAAAAGCTCAGGAAACCCAGGATATCCTTTGTGATGCTGTGGAACTGCATGGGATCCTGGCTCCACTGTGACACCACAGAAGCTCAGGGATACAAGGAGAGCCTTTCTAATGCTGTGCAACCACATGGAAGCCTGGCTCCACTGTGATGCCCCAGGTGCTCAGGGAACCCAGGAGAGCCTTTGTGATCCTGTGGAACTGCATGGAATCCTGGCCCCATTGAGACACCAGAGAAGCTCAGGGAAGCCAGGAGAGCCTTTGTGATGCTGTGGGCCTGCACAGAAGCCTGGCTCCACTGTGAAACCACACGTGATCAGGGAAGCCAGGAGAGCCTTTGAGATGCTGTGGAACTACACGGAAACCTGGCTCCACTGTGACCCCAAAAAAGCTCAGGGAGCCCAGGAGAGCCTTTGTGATGCTGTGGAACTGCACAGAAGCATGGCTCGACTGTGACACCACAGAAGCTCAGGGAACTTGGAGAGCCTTGGTGATGCTTTGCAACCAGCCATGACCGTGGCTGCACTGTGACACCACCGAAGCCCAGGGACCCCTGGAGTATGGGTGCTGTAAAAGCCTTAGCAGAGAATTTCTTAGGCTCTCTGCAGCATTTTGTGAGATCTCTATCTTTCCCATGCTAGCAACTAAAACAATGTTACAGTTTTGTAGACTTCTTGCACCCGCAAGTGGTTTTGCAGGATTGGCATTGTTCTAAGAGGAAAAACATTCCGAGATGGCTGTCTTGGAACTCGAGCAAACCCTTCAAGGGGTGGATGGCCGAAAAACCAATTGCCTTCTGCCATTTCACACACTTTTGCGAAGTACCGTAGAAAAGCCTTTGGAGAGATGATTAAATTGCTTCCATTTCTCCTTGAGCCTGGAGTCTTGTGCTGTTTCGCTAGTGATGCGTGGTGAGAACAAGGACACAGGAGAGCCTTTGTGATGCTGTGCAACTCCATGGAAGCCGAGCTCCACTGTGGCACCGCAGAACAAGAAGGAAAGAAGGAAAGAAAGAAAGAAGGAAACAAAGAAAGAAAGAAAGAAAGAAAGAAAGAGAGAAAGAGAGAAAGAAAGAGAGAAAGAAAGAAAGAAAGAAAGAAAGAAAGAAAGAAAGAAAGAAAGAAAGAAAGAAAGAAAGAAAGAAAGAAAGAAAGAAAGAAAGAAAGAAAGAAAGAAAGAAAGAAAGAAAGAAAGAAAGAAAGAAAGAAAGAAAGAAAGAAGAAAGAAAGAAAGAAAGAAAGAAAGAAAGAAAGAAAGAAAGAAAGAAAAGAAAGAAAGAAAGAAAGAAAGAAAGAAAGAAAGAAAGAAAGAAAGAAAGAAAGAAAGAAAGAAAGAAAGAAAGAAAGCTTCTGTGTGTGCATGCGGAATGGTTTCTCTGGGAGGCAAAAGCTGAGGAATCATGAGAGCCCCCAGCCCTCCCTTCCTCTTCTCTCCCTTCGGTTCGTGTATCTGAGCTGGAGTCATATGGCATGGAATATCCCCTTGGCTGGGACAGACTTGAGAGTGGCCACAGAAGTGGGCGTGGCACTGTCTGCATGCTGTCCCTGCTGCTTCGCTCACAGCCACTGCTGAGCCGGGACCTCCGAGCAACCCACTCCTAAAGCCAAGGGCCCACTGGGACACTGCAGGGGCTGATGGAAGCCAGCCGCCATGGTGACACAGCGAGGCTGCACAGAATCCACGGTGCTTTGTGACGCGGTGGCTCCCAGGAGAGCCTTTATGATGCTGCGCACCTCCATGGAAGCCTGGCTCCACTGTGACACCACAGAAGCGCAGGGAACCCAGGAGAGTCTTTGTGATGCTGTGCAGCTACACGGAAGCCTGGCTGCGCTGTGACACCACAGAAGCTCAGGGAACCCAGGAGAGCCTTTGTAACATGATGCAACTACACGGAAGCCTGGCTCCACTGTGGCACCACAGAAGCTCAGGGAAGCCAGGAGAGCCTTTGTGATGCTGTGCAACTACACGGTTCCCTCGCTCCACTGTGACACCAGGGAAACTCAGGGAGCCCTGGAGACCGTGAGGATGCTAGGCAAGCTGACGGAACCCTGGCTACCACTGTGACTCTATGGAAGCTGGTGGAACCGAGGGGCCATACTGACACTGTGGGGCCTTTGGAAGCAAGGAGACCCTGATGGGAACACAGCGGATGCTTAATCCTGGCAGGAACCTGCTCTAGTTGGGCTCCTCTCTCCTGGCTTGCACAGGTGCTGCTAGGATCTCGCTCCGGGACTGCCTTGCCACAGGCTCCCAGCTTCCTTTGGGAATGGCTCTGCTCCAGGATGGCATGCCGCAGAAGATGCAGGTAGATTTTGTGCTCACACATGGCATGCAGGTGGACAATAAATCATGAGCCAGCCGCCCCTCAGCCCGTGTCCGGCTGTGTCATCGGGGCGGGGGAACTTTGGCAGCAGCCCCAGCCCTGCTCCTGCTCCTGCTCCTGCTCCTGGCTGGGCACGCAGCTGCTAAGGCACGGCTGTGTCCTGATATCCCCGCCCGCCCCCTCACTGCTGGACAAGATTTGGGCCACTTTGAAGCCGTGTTCGGGGTGAATTTGGCCGCTTCAGAGAAGGCAAAGGGAAAATTTGAGAGTCTTTCTGGGGTGTCCCTGTGTTCGCGCCCACCCCAAATCTCCCCTTCTCTTGCTACTGCCTGCCCTGCCCCTACTGGTCCCTCATGTACCCCACAAAACGTCCCGCGGACGGGACGGGACGGGACCCCAATAGCTGAGGTCCCAGGTTTGTGGAAAGGACTGCCACCCTTTCCCCCACCCCATGTCAACTCTCCTCTTGGCATGCCAGCTACTGCCGGAAAGTGGCACATCCTAACAGGACAGTTCTGGTTGTCTTGTATTGTGGAGGCGGGGATGCATTTCTTTTGAGATGATCTTGTAGTTGCTCTCTTTGGCAAGGAAAGCAAGCTTGGAGCTGCACGTGAGGTGCCCTTAGTGATCGGAAAGGCTTTTCCCAGTAGGCAGTTCTCTGGATTAGAGCTGTTGAGCTTTTCATTGGGAATGCAAAGGCCAAGCTCTTGAGCAGTTTCTCCTGAGACCTTTAGTGTGTAAGCAGTCCCTGGTGCCGTCCTCTTTGGATCCTGGCTCTGGGAGACTGAAGGCTTCGCATGGTACCTAGAGCTGAGAAGGGAAGTGCTGATCTCAGGGCATGTGCTGCTAGTTTGAGGGGTGCAGTTCAAGTTGCAGGCAGCAAGAGCTTTCTCAGATGGAACTTTTGTGAGCTCTGTTTTTGCCAGATGTTTTCAAGTTGGTGGCCGGACTCTGCGAGAGTGAAAAGATTCTGTAGGGCAACAGAGTTCGTGTTGTTCTTTGAGGGTGGTGCAAAGAAGAGTTTGCACTTGGAAGGGGATGGTTAGGGAAATCTTTTTGTCCTGACGCCGTTGATTTGAGAGCGGGGACGTTTCCAGCTCCGCTCTGCCCTCGGAGTGCTTTCGAGCTGGGCCCGGCGCGTGTCCTTCTTTTGCAAGTCGGCAGCGCCACCGTGTGCTTGTTTTCATGAGCGCTGACAGTGCCCAGGAAAAAGCCAAGCGCTTTGCTGGCCCGGCCGCAGTGGTGTGGGAGCAGCTGGTGGGAGAGCTCCGCTGTGCATCCTGGCTCTCGGAGACTGAGAGAGTGTGATCCTGCATGTAGAGGGGGAAGGGAGTGGAATCTTTTCATTCTTGCCTGGGCAGTTTATAAGCGGCAGAAGAAAAGGCAATTCCAGCATGGCCCCTTTGTTTCAGAACCTTTTCTGTGCCACCATGAACATGCTCAACACGGAACTCGCACCCACTCAACTGCATCAAAGTTCCTGGAGATAGGCACGTTTCCTCAAGCTCTATGTACCATTCTACCCTCTAACTCTCGCAGATCCCAAACCCCTTCCAAACATCCAGTAGCTAGATGTCCTAGAACAAGAAGCGTGTGCTGGCCCTCATAGTCCCTCTAAGGTCTGTAAACTAGGCAAAACACACCAGTGACCCGCACTTTTCTTCTCAACCATACATAGAGCAGCATCACGTTCTCGCCAAGTGGCAGAGTCCAGCCTTACAGGGCAGCGATCCCAGCTGCACCTCGGACCGAGAGATGTGCCAGGAGGGAAAGCATTTGTTGACTTTCCCTCGTCCCTGTAAAACTTGATACTCGTAGAGCAGGCACTTTCACATCCCTTCAGTGTCGCCGAGTTCAAGCAGCTAGAGCTCACAGAGACGGAAGTGTCAGGACTAGAGAAGTTCCAAAAGTACCCTATTGTTCTAGCAGCAGTAACAATTGTGCACAGCAGACTGCGGCTCTGCAGCTTCCTTCTCAGACAGAATTGCCATGCCATTGTTGGCTCTCGCAGCTCCGTGGCGAGCTGCTCTCGTGGCAAAAAGAACTAGAACAAAAAGCCAGTGCTGGGCTGCCCCTTGGCCTTGACGCAAGTAAGCCAAACTCATGGGTGCACTCTGTTCTTCCCTTCGTCGCTGCATCTAAGCTCGTGATCCTTGCGTCTCAGAGCCGAAAGCAAAGTGCAATTGCTTCCACAAAGGGCTGGAAGAAGAAGAGGTAGCAGCACAAGCAGCTGTCATTGAACTTCCTCCTTCCAACTGCTAACGTGAATTCGGCAGGCAGGCCAGTGGCAGCCACAGGGGCTCCGTCTCAGCCGGCAAGGAAAGCTGCAGCGTGCGGGGAACGAATCCCCGCCGGCCTCCTGCCCCAGGCGGTCCCCCGGGGGCTGCCGTGCTCCAGGCCCTGACTGTCACCTGCACTCCGAAGGACCCGGAGCCGGCGTTACACACCACGGCTGCGCCTGGGACAGAGACATGAGTGGCCACACAAGTGGCCATGGCACTGTCTGCATGCTGTCCCTGCTGCTTCTCCCCCAGCCACTGCTGGGGCACTACCTCCGAGCCACCCACTCCTAAAGCCAAGGGCCCACTGGGACACTGTGCAGGGGCTCCTGGAAGCCAGCGGCCACGGTGACACAGCGGGGGAGCACAGAATCCACGGTGCTTTGTGAGCCGGTGGCTCCCTGGAGAGCCTTTGTGGTGCTGTGCAACCACATGGAAGCCTGGCTCCACTGTGACACCACAGAAACTCAGGGAACCCAGGAGAGCCTTTGTGATGCTGTGGAACTACACGGAACCCTGGCTCCACTGTGACGCCACAGAACCTCAGAGAGCCCTGGAGAATGTGGTGATGCTATGGAACCTGACGAAAGCCTGGGGAGCATTGTGATGCCACAAAACCTGGTGGAACCCAGGGGCCCTAGTGACGCTGGGGCCTTTTGTGACAAAGGAGACCCTGGTGGGAAGCCACGTGATCATTAATCCTGGCAGGAGCCTGCTCCAGGTGAGGTCCTCTCTCCCAGCTTCCACAGGTGCTGCTAGGATCTCGCTCCGGGACTGCCTTGCCACAGGCTCACGGCTTCCTTTGGGAATGGGTCTGCTCCAGGATGGCATGCTGCAGAGGATGCAGGTGGATTTTGTGCTTCCTCATGGCATGCAGGTGGACAATAAAGCCTGAGCCAGCCCCCACCTCCCCAAATTTGGGAGGACCCTCCTGCAGCCCTAGCCCTGTTCTTTGTCCTGACTGGGCATGCAGATGCTGGGACACAGGTGTGTCCTGATGCCCCCGCCTGCTCCCCAACCCGTGGAAAGATTTGGGGCAATTTGAAGCCATTTTGGAGGTGAAGTTGGGCCGGTTCAGGGAGGGCAAAGGGACAATTTGAGGGGCTTTCTGGGGTGTCCCTGTGTCCCCCCCACCCCAAATCTCCCCCCTCCTTTGGCACTTTCTGCCTCGTCCCTGCCAGTCCCTCCTGTGCTCCCCAAAACCCCCACGGAGGAGGAGGGACCTCCAATATCTGCTGTCCCGGGCTTATGGAAAGACACCCCTCCCTGCCCCATCCTTGTCCCCGTGGTCTGGTAGCTGCCAAAAGAGATGAGGCTGAGTCGAGGAGGAGATCCCATGCCAGCCTAGTGCCAGACAGTTTGTCCCTCACATTTCTGTCTAGAACTGACTCAGAAATGTCCCATTGCGGGGTGCCCCTTTCCTGTCACAGTCACCGCCATCCCGGGAGCAGACCCGGAGTGGGGGGGTGGGGGGAGAGGTGGGCGGGACCAAGGTCTGCAGCAAACCCCAGCCCTCCAAGAGACAGCAGAATCTGAAAGTTTCTCCTCAAGACCATCTCTGCTTAAAAACCCAAAGGTGCACTTCATGTCAGCTGGGAAGCCGAGTCCCAGCATACTCGCACCTTCAAGCCCAGCCACACCTGCCAGCAAGCCCCCCGCCGCCCTCACGGCCCGCCCGAGCCCTTGGCGCACTGCTTCCCCTGACCGGCCCGCACGTGTGGCCGGCGCTGCACCCGCGTGTGGCCCTGCAAGCGCTGCCCTGCAAGCGCTGCAATGCCCTGTGCTGAGCGGTGCCAGCAGGCCGCTCGCATCGACATTCGAAAGGGACTTTGCATGGCCTGGTGAAGTCCCTGCCTCTTTCAATTCCCTCCCTCAACCTGCTGGCCACACGGCTCTGGATGCAGCCCAGGATACGTTTGGCTTTCTGCCGGTGAGTGGTGCAGGCTCATGTTCAGTATTTCAACCATCAGAACCTGCAAGTCCTTCTGTGCAGGGCCGCTCTCAATCCACTCATGGCCTAACCTGTGTCCATGTTTGGGATTGCCCTGACCTTGGCACCTGACCTTGTTGAACTTTATGAGGTTTGCACAGACCCACTGTAAGAGATGGTCCGAAAATCCCTCATCTGCCTCACGATCATTGACTAGGACAGAGACTGAAAACCCTAAAAACCCAGAAAGGAAAGAGGACTTTTGCACAGGAGTCCTGGCCTGGCTGAGGTGGGATGTTTGCTAAGTGTTGCCTGCAGGTGTGCCCGCAGAGGACTGGTATGCATTCCTGAGGAACAGGTCGCGCTGGCACCGTTCTTGCTGCTTAGGCGGGAAGGACTGCGCTGAAGTGAGAAGGAATGACCTGTCCTGTACACCTGCTCCTGGCCTCACAACACAATGGTTGTGTATTTCCTCACCTCTTGGCCAGTTGCCCCTCGCTTTCGAAAAGGACTATAAAGGGACTTTCTGAAATAACCCTGATGAGATCTCCCCACAGATGCCGGTGAGTCTATTGGCAGAGGACCACGAGGACTTCGTCTCATCTGTTGGTAGCTATTCCCCCCCACTTTGTTTCCTTATATCTCTTTCTCTCTCTCCTCTATCGCATAATCGTGTTGTTGGCACTCAATAAAAGTGCACTGTTTGATGAAAACTGAAATCCCCATTCGTGTCTTTTGCACTCTGAGATCGGTAAATGAACCATCACGACTCCCGCTTGTATTAGCAGATCGTGACACCTACCTCTCCAGCCTGTCCTTGTCCCTCTGGATGGCATCCCTTCCTCTAGAGTACCAACCACATCACTCAGCTCAGTGTCACCCACAAACCTGCTGAGGATGCACTCAATCCCTCCCCCTGATGTCTCCCAAATATTCCTGGTCCCATCACCAAACCCTGAGAAACCACACTCATCACTGGTTGGATACCACTCAAGTTGGACATTGAGCTCTCAACCACAAGTCCTGGAGTGCCGCCATCCATCCAATTCCATATGTGCTGAGTGGCCACCCCCCATAAAATCCACGTCACTCCTATTTAGAGAGAAGGATGCAAAGAGCAGGTCCAGCAGTGCCTCTCCTCTGGTCAGGCTCTCCATCCCCCGTACTAGGAAGTTGTCCACAACACGCTCTACTAGTTCCCTGGAGTGCTGGCAGTTCCCTGTGCTGCTTTGCCAGCAGATGACTGAGTGGTTTAAGTTCCTGTCAGGACCAGGGCCAAGTGAGTGGGCTGTGTCCCGACATCAAAACAATTCATCTGTGTCCCAGAAGCATAAGGCCAATTGGCTCAGAGGTCTGAGGCTGGAGTGGAGGAAGATTGGAGGTGGGTTTGTGTCACATGGATTGCCTTTGTCACATTGCCCTCTTCATGGGGATAGTGCCTGCCTGCCATGGTGGAATTTAGCTATGAGAGACACCTTGAGTGAGCCCTCAAGTGCTTTTGGTGCAGATGCACAAGCCAGCCCTGAGAGGCATTTCTCCCCAAGGGTCACTTTGACAAGGAAGAGACGGTGGGTAAGTTCAGGCAGAAGGTCAAGGCTGCACTGTCCTGTAGAGAAGATGAGACACACCTCTCCAGGGCTGTGGCAAAACTCAGTGGCAAAGTAGGATCACTGTGGGCTAGAGGGAAGCTCCTCATTGAGAGGAGTGAGGACCACAAGGGCCTCGCTTTCTTTTATCAGTCTCTGCCACAGCCTGCTTTTTTCTGCCCATTTGCCTGAGGAACAGAGGCAGATTCACAACCAAGAGAAGAAAACCAAGGACTCAATAAACTGTCTCTCAAGGGACTTCTCTAAGGGACTCTCCACAGCTGTGTGTCCCTCGAAAACTAAGCAGGGCCCTCATGCATTTTACAACTAGAGCTCTGGCCTCAGCTTGGGAAGTTGAGATCCTCTAGAAAACAAGGAAATCAATACGTAGGAAGGTGATCAAAGACATATGCCTATGTCTCTCCCTGAAAGAGGCCCACACACAAATTGACCCATTTTGCTCAGTGTGTCCATCCCCGAGGCCAGGATCTAGATGGTGGCTTTGGGGAAGAAGCTGAGGGCAGGGAGCCCACAGCTCATGGCTCTTTTTCCTAAGGCAGGCATCCCTTTGCCCATTCGATGCATTCCGCAGTTCAAAGGGATATTAGATCAGTCTCCCAGAGCACGTGGGAATCATCATGATGTGGAAGAGTTGGGAAAATCCATGAGCTTCAGGCAAACCTGAATCATCCTGATGTGTAAATGAGTGCACAAGGTGCCCTGGACTCAGGCATTCCAGGGATACCAGAGCACATAGCCTCTTTCCTCCAAAGTTTTGCCTTTGTCAGGGGCATTCCCAGACATTTTAGGACCAGTCCCAAACCACATTGAACATCTGTGTAATCCTGTGCTGCTGCTGCAGCTTTCCAAAAGGCATTGCCTTTCGGTGCCTGCTCAAGGGCCCATGGGTTGCAGGGCAACCCAGGATAATGGAGGCTGGGAGAGACCAGTGGAAGTCCTCTGCTCCTGCTCTGAGAAGAACAAACTTTCCAGTTGCCTCCAGAACCTGTGGGCCTTGTCCCATTGTCCTCTGAACACTGCCACTGTCAGAAAGGTCCCTGTCTCTTGGACAGCTCTTCCAGGGATGCCCTGCACCCCCGGGGGGCTACCAGGAGATGGAAAGGGCTCCTACAGCTGAGCCTCCCAGGTCCTCGAGGGGGAGGACCACCAGGAGATGACATTGAGGCTACCTGCACTGGTGAGCACATGCCATGGCAGCCTGGAGAGCACAGGGCCGGGTATGTGCAGGGAATGCCACCTGCTCTGCATTGCACTTGCAGGCCAGTGACAAGGAACCCCTTCGGGGCAGAAGGGCTGGAAAGCAGAGAGAAAGTCTGTCCCAAGAGAGCTTTCACCCCTAATCCGGAGAGTTCCTTACTGTCCATCTCTAGATCTCACTCCATAAGCCTGGGATCTGATCACCCCGTGGATGGTGCCCTTTCCTTGGCACTGCAGAGGCCACATCTGGCTTGGTGTCCCCATTTGGTGTCCCCAGGGACAAGGGAGGTGGTGGTGATCTCTTATGAAGAGACGCACTGGCAGAGGACCAGGCAGAACATAAGGGCTGCAGCACCTGACGTATGGGAGGAGGCCGAGGGCACTGTGCTTGTGCAACCTGGTGGAGATGAGCAAGGTGTGGAGGGGGGCATGGAGCTGCTGTCTCCACCACCTCCTGGAGGTTCTGGAGAGAATGAAGCCAAACTCTCCTGAGAGGTGCACTGCCAAAGGGCAAGAGGCAGCAATCACCAGTGGCAAGAAAGGAAATCCCAGGACTCCCTGGGGGAAGACAAGGGACAGGCCTGGGAGAGCTGCACAAGGGAGAGTGATCGCTTTCTTAAGCTGTGTCAGTGCTTAGAAGTCAGCAGGACAAGGCCCAGAGCCTGCTGAGGAACCAGGGCAGTTTGATCTGCCCAGAGCATTTGACAGGAGCACAAGACCTCCAGAGCTCCACCCAGACCTTCTGGGGTTGATCTGGGGTACGACAGCCCTTGAGCAGCCACCAAAAGGCCATGCCTTGGGAGACAGCAAATGCAGGAGATGGCACCACGTGATCCAGGAATGAGGATGAAAGGTGGGGAAATGCCCTTCATGGCAGCAGAACATTGAGGATATGAGCTCTGTTAACCCTTGAACGCCTGAGTCTGCGGCACACAGTCCACTGAAGTCCACGCTGGGTGACTCAGGTTTGCCTGAAGCCCAGGGATTTTCCCAACTCTTCCACATCATGATGACACCCACGTGCTCTGGGAGACTGATCCAGTGTCCCTTTGAAATGTAAAACACATGGAATGGGAAACCCCACTCCTGACCCAGAAAAAAGAGCCCTGAGCTTTGGGCTCCCTGCTCTCAGCCTTTCCCCAAAGCCACCATCCAAGTCTGTGGCCTCTGGGATGAACACGCTGAGCAAAACAGGTCAATGTGGCTGTGGGTCTCTTTCAGGGAAGGACATGGCATCTCTTTGATCACAAAACCAGGCCATGGTACAGCCTGTGGACCGTAAGCAAATCCCTGTGGCTGTCACTCGGGCCTGCAGGGGATATCCTCCCAGCTGAACATGGACTTGCCTTGCCACTGGGCTTTGCCACCTCCCTGCAGGGTTGGGTCTCTTCCCCACTATGGGATTGTGCAGTGTTGACTTTCTGCCTCAACTGTCCCACAGTCTTCTGTACGTCTGTGATGACCCGTGGAAGTAATGACTCTCAGGATTAGCCTGAGTGCCTGCACTGAAGGGTCCTGAGAGCTGACTTGAGGTGTCTCTCATGGCTGAATTTAACTGTAACTGGAGCCAAATTAACCATCAAGAAGAACAAGTGACAGGAGCAATAGACACTACACAAATTCATTTAAACTCACCTTATACACAGGCCTGGGAACTCCAAGTCAAGGGGCCTTAGGAAGCTGGGACACAGATGAATCATTTCCACGTCGGCTGGTGTGAAACTGGAGAAAAATGCCCAAGATGAAAGAGGCAGGGACTTCACCAGCAGCGAGGCCCCGCAAGTGGCCACTCCCAGGAGTTAGGATGTTTCACAAACAAAGAATGTTTGTGGCCCCACAGGGCTCTGGGACACGGCATAAAAGGCTGCACTGCTCCAGGCTCTGCATCCTGCTCCTCTCTGGCCTGCCTTTCCTCGAGGAACGAGGTAAGCCTGAGTCCGCCCCATCTCTCCCTATGGGCTGAACTGCTGTCATGGAGGCTGCCCAGGCTGATCCTTGGGCTGCCTCAGCCTGGCCCTGACACAGAACTGTTGAAAGGCCGTCAGCCTTTCCATGGTGGTGGCTGGGGACAGCTGGGAAGAGGGGGCTTTGTTCCAGCAGAAGAGGATCAATGGGGCTCAGCCGCAGGGGGATGTGCCCAGCAGAATTCGCACCTGCCGTGGTGTAGCAAAATGTCCCAGTGCATCCCCGGACATCTCTAACACAGCCATGTCTGTTCTGGAGATGGGCTGTGACCCGTCTTTCCACAGGGGCCATAAAGCCACTGTGCTGGGTCCTATTCCTGAAGTGGGGCGGCCTTCCTGTGCCGTGCCACTCGCAGGGCACGAGGAGAGTCGTGGGAGCTGTAGGCACAGAGCGTGTTTTGAAGACCAAATGTGTCCCTGGAGAGAGCTGAGGGACAGAGGGACAGACTGATCCTGAGGCTGCTTGGTGCTCCCTGCTCTGTGTTGCAGCTTTGCCTCCTGCGCCGAGAGATGTCTTGCTGCAGACCCTGTCCCCCACGGCCCTGCGGCCCCTGTGGCCCAACCCCCCTTGCAAGCAGCTGCAGTGAGCCCTGTGTCGCCCGCTGCGCTGACTCCACGGTGTACATCGAGGCTTCGCCGGTGGTGGTGACCATGCCGGGCCCCATCCTCACCTCTCTCCCTCAGAGCACAGCTGTGGGATCCTCTCTGTCAGCTGCTGTGGGCAGCTCCCTCAGCACCGCGGGGGTTCCCATCTCTTCTGGGGGCTCCCTTGGGCTGGGGGGGTCAGGCCTGTGTCTGCCTTTCCCCCGCTGCGGTCAGATCTGCTGAAGCCGGCGGGTCATCCCCTCTGTCCTTGGCAAATGGGCCGATCTCTTTCCCTGCCTGGCCCCCGCACACGTGTCCCTTGGTCTCTGTTCTGTGCCGCTGCTTTTGCTCCTTCTCATTAAAGCCTTTGTGCAGTATCGCTGGAGAGTTGTGGTCGTTTGTTCTCTTCCTCCCTCAGCTACCACCTGCTCTGCAAGGAAGATCCTTCCCTCTCCCATGGCAACAAATGTAACCCCAATGATGGGGCACTGCCCAGTGTTGGTAGAGCTCCTTGAACTGATTGCAGAGCAATAGAAAGAAATTGGCAGGGAAAAGAGGAAAAGAAAAGCCGCAGAGGAAAAGTGTCGTACTTGGACACGAAAAGAACCACGCAGACCCAGCTTAGTTCAAGATAGAAAAGAAGCCAGGAAAAAGCCCCCAGCTGTTTATTTTACTTCATATATATTTGTTCCTAGGAATGACCGTGGATTGGAGGATGAGGTTACCACCTCTCCAACCACACTGGTCAAACGAAAAGTCCATCAAACTTCTCCGCCTCAGGAGAAGGAATGCAAACAAAAAGGAACGGTTAGCCAAACATAACTGTGTTTACAGAAAGTGCATGAGAACTCCATCACAGAAATGAAAACATCAAAAGACTGCAAATCTCAGGGCGACATCTCACCCTTTTTCCGTTTAAAAGAAAAAGAAAAAAGAAAAATGAACAATGTTCAATCTCTGCTTGTGGAAGGACCATCGGAGTGATCACCCACATTGTCTGCATCTGACTCATCACTCGATGATCCATCCACTTGATAACTTTCATTCTGGTCACGGTCTCCACCTTGCCTGTCGGCCGGATTTTGCCTCTGCGGTCGCAGGTCAGGACGAACACACTTTGCAGGTACCCAGAGCACCCCAGTATCGGTGGATACACAAGCATACCCGCGCCCCGAAGCGATAAGGTCATAGGGACCTTCCCACTGTTTGGTGACTAAATTCCGCACCCGAACCTTCACTCGAGGCTGCTGTGCCTCGTCCGAAGCCTGTAACGAGAGGTGATGGTTCAAAATGACAGGATTATTAGAATTCTGCGGTACCGTAAGGTGATTGATGGTATACAAAGCTTTTGCCAACTGACTGTGCGGGGTTTCACCCTGCATTCCCCGTTTTTGTTTTTGAAGAACCCACTTCAGAGTACCATGAGCACATTCTACAATAGCTTGACTAGTCAGAGAATGAGGAATACCAAACTTGTGTGACACACCCCACAACTGCAGGAACTGCCTCACCTCTTTCGAGGCATAAGCAGGACCATTGTCGGTCTTCACAGCAGAAGGTATGCCTAGAACGGCAAAGGCCTGCCTCCAGTGGGCAATGACATCGTGGCCCTTTTCTCAAGTGTGAGCAGAAGCCCACATGGCAGAGGAGCAGGTGTCCACTGTGACATGCACATACTTGAGCCGGCCAAATTCGGCAACTTGGGTGATGTCAGTCTGCCAAATCTCCAAGGCCCTAAGGCCTCTGGGGTTTACCCCTGCCGGCAAAGGCGCAGCAAGCACGTGACAGTTGTCACACGACTCGACAATGTCACGGGCCTCAGTTGGCGTCAACTGAAACTGCTTCTGCCAGGGTATGTGCGTTCTGATGGAAAAACTCATGCGATGCCTCGGCCTGGGCGAGTGTATCAGGCTGAGGCGCTACCCACGCCAGGTTAGCCAACTTGTCAGCCCTCGCGTTACCTTCCGCTATGAACCCTGGCAAATTGGTATGACTCCTCACATGCAGAACGTAATACGGATGAACCCGGTCCTGAATGACACACCACAGGGTCTGCAGCAAATGAAACAAATCAGCATTGCCGACTTCCTTCAGAACTGAATAACCCAACCGCTGTGCTATGTCGGCCACATAGGCAGAATCCGTGACCAAATTGAAAGGTTCCTGGGAAAATTTTTGAAATGCCATAAGAGCAGCTCTCAGTTCAACCAACTGGGCTGAGCCATCCTCATGACCTTCCAGAACCTGCCACTCAGATCCATCTCTCCAGGTAACAATGGCCTTCCCGGTTCTTCCCGAACCGTCAGTAAAGACAGTGGGTCCGTGCACTGGCTCCTGACTATGTTTGGGCCTCAGAGAAATCTCTGTGAGTTTTGCCACTTGCAGCAACTTGTGGCTAGGCAGATGATACGTAATCTGCCCTGAAAAATGTTCCAGAGCACTTTGCAGAGAAACACTGTTTGCAAAGCTCCAGTCAAAGTCTTCCCGCTGTACCGGTAGTACAATCTTTGCGGGGTCTGCACCCATCAATTGCAAACACCGTTGCCGGCATTTGATTATCAAACGAGCGATCAGCTCAAACAATGCGGTTGCCGTCTTCTGCGGCCGATGGGGCAAGAAGACCCATTCCAGGACGTGCAAGGAATCGGACCATTTGTCACTTCATTGGCCAATGATACCTGTGGGATGCAAATCTGGAGTGGTGATGAAAACAGTGACATCAATGGAGGGATCAATGTGATAGACTTGTCGAGCAGAAACAGCTTGCTGCACCTCCTCCAGCATCTGACGTGCCTCAGGGGTCAACGTGCGAGGCAACTTCAAATCAGAGTCTCCCTTCAACAAATCAAAGGAGACAACTGCGCCGTGGTCAGTCCCAAATACGGACGTAACCAAGCGACGACACCCACCAATTTCTGGGCATCATTCAGTGTCTTCACTGAATGCACAAATTGCACCTCTTAGCGTTGAACCGTTTGTTCCAAAATTTTGACCCCCAAATATTTCCAAGGAGGTTGCTGCTGAACCTTCTCTGGAGCCACCTGCAGCCCATGAGAATGCAAAGCATCGAGCAACTGAGGCTGTATCCGCAGCAGCTCATCCCAGGTGGATGCAGCCACCAAGATGTCATTCATATAGTGATAAAACTGAACATCAGGAAACTGCCTGCGAACTCCAGACAAGGCTCTGGCCACATACATGTGGCATATGGCCGGCGAATTTCGCATTCCTTGGGGAAGAGTCCTCCATTGATATCTCTGTGCAGGACCAGCATTGTTAATCACTGGCACCGTGAAAGCAAATTTCGGTCTGTCATTGGGATGCAAAGGAATTGTAAAGAAACAATCCTTCAGATCCACAATGAGGATTGGCCAAGCTGTGGGAAGCATGGTGGGCAATGGTATACCAGCCTGCAACGTCCCCATGCTTTCCATCACGGCATTAACTTTCCGGAGGTCTTGTAACAACCTTCATTTCCCAGACTTCTTTTTGATGCAGAAGACAGGAGTGTTCCAGGGACTGGTAGAAGGCTCCAGATGACCCTGGTCCAATTGCTCCTGAACCAACTCATGAAGGGCTACTAGTTTATCTTCAGGCAGGGACCACTGATTGTCCCAGATGGGGGTGTCCACCAGCCACCGTATAGGAGGCGTAGGACACACTGTGCCCTTCAGCACAGTGGCCCCCATTAAAAATCCGTCCCGATGTGCACCCCCCACGCAGCCAGAACATCCCTCCCCCAGAGGTTAAGAACAGTTTCAGTAACATGAGGCCGAACCACAGCCGTCTGTCCCTCTGAGTTCGTTATCACCACACGCTTCTGGCTCATGTAGCAGCGCTTCATCCCTCCCAATCCTGCGACAGGTGCCCCCACCGGATCCAACGGCCACTGCGGAGGCCAAGCGGCAAGGGAGAGAATTGTGACGTCCACACTGCTGTCAATGAGCCCACCGAGGCAGATCTCTGGTGGTGTCGCACCAGGGATGGACAGGGTGCACCACATCTCAGGACGTTGTTCGGTCAGGACAGTGGTCCAATGAACTTGAGGCGGCCCAGTGGAACCAAAGCAGCCGTCTCCTCATGACCTCGACTCTGTCCTGCGAACAGAAGACTTAAAAGGGACAAGTTGAGCAATCCGAGTCTTTTCAGGGATGGTAAGTGGAGGGGTGGGTGTGGAAACCATGGCATAAATTCGTCCCGTGTAATCCGCATCAATGAGTCCCAGATGCACAATGATACCCTGAATGGTGATGCTAGACCTCCCCATGAGGAGAGCACTCATGCCATCGCCCAAGGGACCAAAGGCATCCAAGGGGACTTTGTGCATTGCGCAAGAGTCTAAGACGACTGTTGCTGCTGTGCAGACATCAACACCTGCTGAGCCGCTGGTGCTGGCTGCGAGCTGGCCAAGCAGACCTCCATCGGCTCCGGGGTTTGGAGAGACACTTGTGTCTGAGTGCGTCCCCCCGTGCGCTCCACCCCCCATTTCCCGAGCTCAATGAAAGCTGACCAGTAACAGGAACTGCCGCCTTGCAGACATTTGCACCATGGTTCGGCCTTCCACACCGAGCACAGAAAAACAAGACATTCGTGCCCTTCTGCACCTTCCTTCCTGGTTTCCTGCTGGCCTGAGCACTCCCCTGCTTCTGCCGCCCACCCTGCGGCCCTTTCCAGGCCGGCTGCGGGGCAGCGGCCACGGCAGCCACCTTACAGCCGGCGGTGTCTACCTTTGCACAGGCCTCAGCCATTTGCGGTATAGAAGGATCACCAGGAAGTGCCTGAGTGATCTTTCTACACTCAGCATTACAATTATTCCTGGCAAGGTGCTTAAGCAACAGCGTCCTTGCAGCCGGATCCTCCACCTGCCTCTCCACAGAGGCAGTTAGCCTCTCTGCAAACCGCAAGAAGGATTCACCAGCCCTCTGTGCAACAGTCACAAACAACTCCTTCGGAGCAGCCATCTCAATGGTTTGAACCAACGCCGCCATGCCCGTCTCCCGGCACTGGCTGACCACAATACGGTCCAAGGCAGCCTGCCTGCGAGCGTCAGCAAAATTGCCTGTACCCAGCAGCACATCAATTCCAATCCCACATCTGGGATCCTGCTGATCCAACGTAGCATCCTGTGCTAGTACCCTAGTTGCTAACTGGCTCCATTTCGATTCAAAGACCTCATATTCCACAGGCTGAAACAGAACACGAGCCAGACTCCGGATATCATAAGGTACTAGTAGACTAGCATTAAAAACTCTAAGCATTTGCATAACCTCAACAGACCCCAGACCATATCTTCCAACCTTCTCCCGGAGGTCCATCATGGCCTTCCACGATAAACCCTGATAGGTGTTTTGAGTGTCACCCAGAACAACAGGGAAAGCCTGGAGACCTCCCAGTGAGACTGCAGCACCTGCGGCGTCCCGTCCCATGGTCTCCACAGGGACAGGGACAGACGCCAGGCTGGGAGACACCTGAACACCATCTGATTCCACAGGCACTCCAGCCGCAGCAGGGCTAAGGGGTCCATCTCCACAAACCAGGGGGCGACGTGCTTTAGCGCGATTGCCTACTTCCTCAACCTTCGCTTTAACATCCCCCCAGAATCTCGCATGGTCCCTGGGACGGACCGTCACCGTGCACAGCGGAAGAGTCCACAAGACAGTCGAAGAGGACCCGCCAGCCCGAGATCTGAGATCCCGGGGAGGCACCGGCTTCCCGGCTGCTTCACCGCCTGCGCCAAAAACAAACACCGCGGGATCTACACCCGCTGCAGCCCCGGCATCTGTGGAATGCAGCGGAGACAAAGCCGTGCCAGCCGGCACTCGGCTCACCCCAGCCCCAGCAGAGCCCGCGCCGTCCGGGATCCCGGAGGCGCTCGCCGCTACAGCCGGGATAGAAGATCCCGCGGCGGCCACGGCCCCAGACGCAGGGCGGAGCGGGACCCGGTCGGGCCACCCCCGCCCCTGCGCGAGGAGGGGTCGAGCCGCTGGAGGGCCGCAGCCCGCGGGACCGCGGCGCAGCCAAAGACCCCGATGGTGGCGGGCGGGGCGCCGCGAGCTGCGCGGGAGGGGAAGCGGCCGATATCGAGCCTAGAAGGGTTCCGCCCGGGGCACGGAACCCGAGCGCAGACACCGCCCGCCCCGAGCGGGGCCGAACGGCCTCTCTGGCGCTCGGAGCCGAATCCGCCAAATCGATCAAATCCCCGGTCACCAAGGCCCCACGCCCCCCGGGGCCGGACTCGGCAACCGACCCCGCGCCAGACTCGGCCGAACCCGACGGCGAATCAGCTGCCGCCTCGGCGGCAGAGGGCGGGCCGAACTGCGCGCCCGCTGCCCGGGGGGGAATCTCATGGACACCCCACAGTGCGGGCACTGTACTGTCACAGAGGCGGAGTGAAGCAGATCCGCAGGGCGGGCCAACGGCTCCTCCCCCGCCCAGCACCGGGAAGGCGCAGGGAGAAGGGCATTCTTCCCCGCTCTGCCGCCCCCGGGGCGCGGGGTGGGGCGAGGCCGGCACCGCCGGCTCCCCGGGGCTCTCCGAGGCCGGTAGGTCCCCGGCCATGTGCCAACCACCCGAGATTAGCTGGCTAGCGAGCCGAGCGCCCTCCGGGGAGGACCCATCCCACATATCAGGTACCTGGCGTGGGGGGGCGGGGCTCGGGCGCTGTCCGAAACCCGAACGCCTCCTCCTCTTCTCCGTCAGTCAGCTCGGAGAAGTCCCCGGGAGGGCTGAGCGAGCCAACAGAACTAGCAGTACCCGACGAACTCTCACGGCTTTGAATAACGGAATTAACCTGTTTCCAAGAGATCAACAAATTGCCCACATCTAGACTAAACTCCTCAGCCAACATCTCGATCAAAGTATCCCCTCTCCGGGCCCAAGTTGCTTTAGAAAAAACATTTCCAGTCTCTGGGAAGAAACCCTGTAGTTTTCCCCAGAAATACAAATTCTCCAAATTCTCTCTGGAAACTAAAACTTCCTTTCTCTCCAACACTATCTCCAGAACCTCCAGCGCCAGGGTATCGTGTGGGGAACGCGTAGGAATTACCATTTTAGAAGCCGTGGGCACGAAGCCCTAGCTGAGCCAGGGGAAAGAATTCGTACCTGACAGACTTACGAGCCTGCACTTCCCCGTACGGGCCACCAGATGCCGTACTTGGACAGAAAAAGAACCACGCAGACCCAGCTTAGTTCAAGATAGAAAAGAAACCAGGAAAAAGCCCCCAGCTGTTTATTTTACTTCATATATATATGTTCCTAGGAATGACCGTGGATTGGAGGATGAGGTTACCACCTCTCCAACCACACTGGTCAAACGAAAAGTCCATCAAACTTCTCCGCCTCAGGAGAAGGAATGCAAACAAAAAGGAACGGTTAGCCAAACATAACTGTGTTTACAGAAAGTGCATGAGAACTCCATCACAGAAATGAAAACATCAAAAGACTGCAAATCTCAGGGCGACAGAAAAGAGCAAGAAAGGAGCAGTGGACAAAGGTGGGCATACAAGTAATGCCACACAGAGTAACCTGGTGTTACTGTGGGAATGGTCCAACGTGGAAACAACTGCCCAAAGTGTGTAGCCCAGTCTCCGTTATTGGATGCGTCCAACATACAAGCAGAGAGTCCCAGAGCAGCCTCCTGTGCCTGACCCACTTTGAGTGGGTGGCCTCCACCTCAGCTGCTGTGTGATTCATCAGAGAACATTCCACAAGTGAACCAGCAGCACAGTAGAGCTGCGAGGGTGTCAGCATGCTGAGGGAAAGCCTGAGGGAACAAAAAGACCAAGGTCCCACTGAGACTTGAACTCAGATCACTGGATTCAGAGTCCAGAGTGCTCACCATTACACCATGGAACCTCCTGCATAGTCACCTCTGGCTCCTGTGCCCAGCCTTGCTCAGCCTTATGCCCCTGGCTGAGGCTGGCTGGCTCTCCATTGCCTTGGACATCATCACCAAGTGCAGCCTTCCTGCAGGGCCTCCAGGCACTCTCTAATCACGCCGTCCTTCAGGGCAGCAGCACAGCTCCTTCTGCACGCCTGCATGGCCTCTCTTACAAGTGCCAGGCTCAAAACCTCACGCAATCTTATCTTTCCCAAATTGCAACAAGCTCTTCCTGGCTCAGGGCAGGCCTTGGGAAGTCACCTTCACCCAGCAGAAGCCCCCTTGCCTTCTCTCCTCCAGCCCAGACCAGCCCCGCTCCTTAAGGACTAATGAGAGGGAAACACTGCCCCATCTCTACAAAAGGTGAAGAAGGACCTTCTGGGGAAACCAAGGAAAGGGGCTGGAGAGGCAAGGAGAAAGGACAGATGAGACACCAAGGGCTGAGCAACGACTGAGCTCCAGTTCCTGTGGGGAAGAGGTTCACTCACTGCCCGTGGTGCAGAGCAAGGAGGGCAGAGCCCTCTCTGGGAAGTCCTCCTTCTCGGAAGGAACTTGACTGCAAGGCGTCCCAGGAGGCCACAAGTCCAAATGCCTGCTCAAAGCAGGGCTGGAGAAAAAGCAAGGAGCAGGCGACTCAGTGCCTGAGCCCCGTTGCAACCCCAGTGTGATGCCCAGGCGTGGAGAATCACGAAGATCTCTGCACACCTGGCTCCAGTGGCTCACCGCTCTCTGGGAGTCTCTGCAGGATCCAGAGCAGCCCCCACAGTCTGCTTTTGCCAAGGCCGACCTGGGTCAAAGCCAGCCTGTGCCTGCTGGGCTGGGAGGTGCCCAGAGTCCCGGGCAGGAGGCCCGGCTGAGGGGAGCAGGAGCAGGAGCTCAGCTGCTCTGTGAGAGCAGAACTTGCAGAGGGAAGAAGCCGGGCCGTTTGGGAGCAGGAGAGGCCGGGCAGTGTGGAGCCAGGCTGAAGAAAAGCTGGTCTGCCTTGGCCAGGGATGACCGAGCCGTGCTCACCTGCTTGGAGGGCAGCTCTGCCAAGCACTACCCAGCAAGGCTCCTGCAGCGCTGCTGCTTCCCACTCCTGCCGCCCACAGCCTGCTCTGCCTCCTGCTCCTCCAGTGCCCACGGGCACTGCCTCCTGCACTGCCACCTCACACCCTGGCCTGGCTCCAGCTCCTGCACCTCTCACACTGCCTGCCCCCTCCTTCCAGCCCCCTGCACACACCCCAGCTCCAGCTCCTGGCATGTGCCCGCGCTCCTCTGGCTCTGACACGTGGGCAAACTCACACTGCTGGGTGCTCACAATGGAGCCACTCCAGTTCTAGAACACAAGTCCTGTTTCACCGGGGAATCCTCCGTGGTCCCCAGGCCTTTCAGGAAGCCTCTTCAGTGCCATGGCTACTTTGCAGAATGGAGTGCCATCCAGAATATTGACGTGCTCCAGCAATGGTGCTGGGGTTCCACAAGCTTCACAGATGTTTCAGAGTTGTGGTGGCAGCCGGAACCAGCTGTGTCCTGGGCAGGCCAACCCCTAAAGGTTTTCCAAGAGAGACGGCACCCACAGCACCCCGTGTCTCCTCCACTCCCAACACCCAGCCACCTCTAGCCAATACAGTGTCCCTTGGGAATACCTGCTTGGCCCTGATCCTGGATCACCCTACAAATGGTCACGGCAGCAAACAGACGAGGACAGAGAAAGCTCCCAGGTCTCTGAGTTGAGCGCACGTGGAGCAGGCTGAGCCTCCTCTGCCCCTACAGGAGGTGCCCTCCTGTGCCTGGGAAGCTGCGGATTGAGCTGCCTGCAGGGAAGGGAGGAAGACCTGTGTGCCCGTAATACGCAGGGCCTCGTGAGGGGAGCTGTGCCTGCTGCTCCACAGCTGCCTATAGGCCATGGTGAGGAGCCCTTTGGGAGTGTTGGGTGCCTGAGAAAGCCAAAAAGAAAGTGTCACCAAAGCCTAGGGAAAACCAGAAACTCTCAAAAAACATCTTTGCAACATTAAAGAATTAGACATTACTTTATTCTGGCCAGGATGGTATTCTGGCCAGGATGTGCAATAGAAATTATTCCATCCACACATGCCTGGTTTGTGCAGTGGAAACTTTTCCATCACACATGGTTCTTTACCAGATTTTTCACATAATTGTACGTAAAAACCCCAAAGAAATTCTTCTTCATTGGACCTGAATTACACAATCCTTAGTATTCAATCTCCTACTGGTTATTGATCTCTTTTCCTTGGATGCTAATTTGGTGCTCTTATCAATCTTTTCCTAGACCACATGTCTCCAGCCACACCAGGCGCTAATGTTAATGTCCGTTTATCTCCTCTGTATCTTCTGGCCACTCCCAACCTGTACATGGATGTTAAACTCTCATAATCTGGGAATCTTCTTTTTGTTGATTGAAGCCTACCAGGCCCCAGCCAGCGAAACTCAAACCCTGGGTAAACAGAGTCTTTTGAAGAAAAGCTTTGATTCCCCTCCCCTTGGGTAAAGGTGAACAAACCCCTGACTAAAGTTAGTTAAAAAAATTATAAAAGTTGTAGCATTTCTAACAAAAGCACTAGCAGGGGCAGAGGGAAGAGAAGGGCCAGGGCCAGGGGTGCCCAGAAGAGCTAGAGCCAAGCAGGGTAAAAGCTGTTGGGTGAGGCAGCGTCGGTGAAAAACTGCCCTAGCAGAGGATGGTTTCAATCCATCGACCTCTGGGTTATGGGCCCAGCACGCTCCCGCTGCGCCACTCTGCTCCCCCTGAAGCTTGGCCACCACCCCCCCCAGCCGGTCCTGACCCTGCCCGGGCATTGCTGGCTCTCACTCCCTCCCTTCCTCTCTGCTTGGCCTCCCCTGCCCCACAAAATGGACTCCCCGACAAATTCATCTCCCTTGGGCGCGTGCTCCACAGCTCCAGGGCCTGGCCTTGCCCTTCTCCCCACAGCCCTGCACGGCCACTTGCCCTTTGACCACCCACGCTGGCGCTGCACGTGCTCAAGGCACCCCAGAGACAGGCTGCAGCCTTGGGCCTTGCTAGGGACGGGGGCACCTGAAATCCAGCGACATCCTGGCGGCTGCAGCCCTGCCCAGAAATCCAGCTCTGCTCCCAGCACGCTGCGGGACTGCACCTGCCCGACACTCCCAGCACGCTGCGGGACTGCACCTGCCCGACAGTTCGGTTCTTTGCTGGCCAAGGAGGGACGCAGGCTCCCTTTGCTTGGAATTACCAATTCCAAGGGAAGGAATTCTCCTCTCTTAGCTGTGCAAATTCTGGTGCCTCAGCTCAATGCTGCTCACGGTTACCCTGAAGGAAAAGCTCTGAGTTCTAGGCCCTTTGTGCTAAGCAGGTTGAGCAATGGGCTTTTGTCCCCCTGCCCTTACAGTGTGCGCCTCGGGCGTGGTCAGCTGCCTGCAGCCCAAAAGGGGCATGCACCCCGTAGTTGGCAGGATTCGAACCTGCACGGGGAAACCCCAATGGATTTCTAGTCCATCGCCTTCACCACTCGGCCACAACTACCTGCCCCAGCCCTCCCTGCCCTGCACATCACATACCCTGTACCACGACACCAACGCCCAGGCACTTCAGGCCAAGGTTCCTCTTACGAACGAGTGTTTGAGATTGCTTAAAAAAATCACTGGCAAGGGTATCAGCAAAAGCCAGATTTCATATTAAATGAAAGCACAACAAAGTTCACTGCAAGAGTCACTCTACTACTTACAGGACAGTTAAGGCACAACAAGGAAAAACAAGCAACAACAAAACCAAACAAAATCCAAGCAATCACAACAGAAATGAACCAAGAACTATCTAGGGGAACATGTGTGTTTGTGTGTTTGTGTGTTTGTGTTTGTGTGTGTGTGTGTGTGTGTGTGTGTGTGTGTGTGAAAAGACAGTGAGGGCAAGGATATAAAGGAATACGGTCTAAAAGCTTAACAGCACTCAAACCTAACAGTATTTTAACTTAACCTGTACTTTAAACCTAATTAATATCTTAACCCTAAAATTTAAGAGAGGAATAACACTTTAATAGCATTTTAACTTATAACTTCGAAGTTATACTTAGCAACTTAGCAGAAGAACAACACTTAGCAGCATTGTCTCGGTTTTGGAGACAAAAATTTTAGGAGGAAACACTCTGGAATGAGCGCCTCCTCCAAAAGGAAAGGGCCTCCCCCTTTCCTCCGCCAATGAGACAAATTGATAACAGCAGGTGAAAGTGAAAAAACGAACTGTTTATTAACACAGAACAAAACAGGAAAAAAAAGGAAAAAGGTGGGGCGGCGGAGGGGTGTGCCTGCAAGGAACCGAAAAGGATTGAGTAAAACAGTTAGATGTTAACCCCAGAAACTTATCCTCTATCCACACACCTACACACCCACCCACAGCAGAACAGAAAAACTCAAAAATACAATAAATGCCTGGAGAAGGAAAACACACGGGCTGGCAACTGGTCCCCCCACTCTCCGGGAAGGGGAAGGGGAGTCCACACAGCAGCCTGGAGAAGGGCAGATGGGAAAAAAAAACCTGTTGGTTTCGCCGGCGCCGGTCCTCCTCCTCACAGCAGGCGAAACTGGAGAACAGATGGAAAAACCTATTGCTTCTCCGGTGCCAGTCCTCCTCCTCCTCCTCGCAGCAGGCGAAGCTCGTGGATTTCTGTGTCCCTTTGCTCACTGGTTTGGCCTTCCTCGGGGTTCGGACCAGCCGGGGCCACCCCGCAGGCCCGCCGGGGCCACTCCGCAGGCTCCCCGGGCCGGAGAGAAGGGAAGGAAGGTAGA
>JACSVZ010000304.1:0-24769 GCA_014706295.1 Lycocorax pyrrhopterus obiensis
CATACACTAAATTATTGGAGTATGCCTTTGATAGCATGGGATACCTCCAGATTTTACTGTCACTAAACAAAAGTAACACTGCTGAATGGAAATTCACTTCATCTTATCAGGATGTTTTAGAGGCCAAAAACATAAATAGCATCAGAAAAGGATTAGGCAAACCCACAAAGCAGTCATGAGCTATTAGACACCGTGGTTCACCAGTTCATTGAGAGAATTCCTAATCTGTTCTTCAAGGATGAGCTAAGGAACACTACATTTGCTTTGATTCTTCAATATTTCCCTTAATTATTTGCTGATGATCATCATGACAGGCAAGATACGGGTTTCTGTGTTGCATCTCCTCGCCTGACTCTATGGCAGATACGCTCTGATGTCTTCACACAAAAACCTGACAGATCTCACCAATGGAAAAGCAATTTATTTTCTTTCCACTTGTGATCTTGGAGAAATAATTTGCCAGAGGTAAGATGATGGAGAAGTCTCCTTGAAAACTCCAGAGAAGACATAAAGAGATGTGCCCCTGAGCATGTTCTGTTCCTATTCTTCTCATCCAAAACATTTTACTCAAACTTTTCCATCTAGCACTTTTGATTTTCTCAGCCTGTTTCCCAAACTGGATGGCTGCTCTAATAGAGTTATGACTCCATACATGATACCTGAAAGGGGTAATGTGCAAGCCAGTCTATTATTTATTCTGAAGGAAACTCTCCTGCACTTGCTGATAGGCCAATGTATTCTTTATTTTAATTGATCATTTCCCAAACAATTAAACAAAATAGAGATCCAGGAATAAATAAGAAAGTCTATTTACATGTTTCTTCCCCTTAGCCAAAGGCCAAATGTGTTTGTGATCTTGGGGTCACAGATAAGCCCTAAGAAGCATTATTGATGACTGTGAATTTCACATTAGAAAATAACTTCCAGTTTTCTTTCTAAACAAAAGGAGAATGCGTGGGGTCCTTCTTTGGGAGCCACAGCCAGACAACACAGTCATTAACCTCTTCTTTTGACCATTGAAAAAAATTACCTTTTTTTCCCTATAGATCTATTTCATAGGGAAAAATAGAAACAGAGTCAGCTGAAACCGTACAGTTTTTCATTTGCAGTATGGATACTGGGAGTCTGGGGTTTGATTCAAGTTGCCTGTGCTGACTGACCCTTACACAGACAGTAATTACAATCACTAGGCAGTAACACTCTGGCAATTATTCCCCATGCTGTGTGAGCTGAGTTGTGTCATCTGAGGCAGAATATCCACAAAATTTCGAGTGAAGGTTCTGCTTTCCACAACAGCCATCAGGCAGGTCGTGAGCATGAAGAGCAGCAGTGATTTGAGAGGTTGTAGGCACTCTGCACTGGGAGTTTAAACACTCGGGGATCTGATGGAAAAAATAGCTCTTTAAGCAAGTTAAATTTGATTGACCCTCTGCAAAGGACTGTCTTGCTATCACAAAAGTTATCCACAGTGCTTTGAGGCCAGGGAAGGAGAACGTAGGTTTCTTATAATCACCTCTAGTTTGTGGGAAGAGTTTTCTCTGTTCCTTTGAGAAGTTCAATTATACGAAGATTACAGAAGTAGATGTTGGATTTATTCCCAAGTGTCTATGGTAATAATTCAAGGAGGGATGAGTGAAAAAATAATTTGAAGTCTGACATTAATCTTTGCATTTGTAGAAGGGCAATTGTTAGAAAATTCCCTACTGGTTTATTTTCCCAGTTCAATTCAGAATAGTTTTGAACAGGAGGTTATTCAGCACAGGGTTGGTATTTTTTTCTGTACAGCTGGCATAAAATATTGCTGTCAAGAGTCAGTTTGGGTTGGTAAATATTTTTCTCCTGTGGTCTTCCAGCATGTTTTTAAAATTGACAGAGCACTGAAAAGCTGATCTTGGAAAAAGAACTACTCCACAAAGTTTGATTAATATCACTTGGTTGATGGATCAAAACCAGAATCTGAAATCAAACTTTTTTTTCTTTAATACAGTGAAGCTAAAAGTTAAGTCTGTTTATAACGTTTTTTTTTACTTTAAAATGAGAATGTTATATCCCATCTGTGTTTGTGAAAAGCCTTATGAAAAAAACTCAGTTTACAACGAGTTTATTCAGATCAAGATCATCAAATTCCATCTGTATGGCCTGATCTCATCAGAATTATCCTATTTTAGGTCACTGTCTCTGTGACAATAGCATTCAGATCCAGTGCTTATGAATCTGACCCAAAACTAAACTATATCCTTAGGCAATCTCAGATCGTGAGCATTAAATCTTTCCTAACCGCAAATTATATTTCCTTCATTAATTCCTAGAATTTCCCAAGTTATCAATTACACAAAGCCAAACGTTCAATATTGAAAAAGCCCAGTAGATTTGGATTTTAATTTCTCTTAGCTCTTTATCATTGTTCAGAGATAGTGCCTGTGATTTACAGATGCCTAAAAATCCCAGGAAAGCCTCAGCTTATCGGGAATCACTCTTCCACAATTTGCATGAAAGGCAAGGTGGGCATTTTGTGAAGGCAAGGCTGAAACAAACGTGTGCTTTACTCTGACCAAGAGAAGCAGCAACAGCTCAGCATAGTACAACAAGTGTATTTTTCTCTGGTTTTCCAGATTAGATGAGTTTGTACGAGCTGGGACGAAAAGGTTCCTTTAGTTCAGCTGTTTTCAATGTTATGCAGTTGCCATACCACGGTGTGCAGCAATGGGGAAAGCCAGATTCCTATTTCCAGTCACAAAACACGAGGCAAAAGGGCAGGCACACAAAAAGCCTGGCTAGGACACCTGACGGAATATCACATGCCTTGTTCTTAAACCCTTGTTCCCAACGAGGGCTCCCATCAGAACCAAGATCTCTTTGAAGGCTTGGAAAATTTCCCGTTAGGTTTGATGAAAAGCAGAGCTTTGCATGAGTTATTTTCACAAGCAGAGCACAGGGCACAAGTCAAATTATTGGGCTCCCCTGGGGATGCTGAGACAATTGCGTTGCTGGATTCGGGGTGTCCTGAAGCGTGTGGGGAGGGCTCAGGCCGTGTTTGCTGATGCCACTGTCTGGTCCCCACGGAGTTTTTTGGCTTTTTCCCTCTGGAGAGTAAGTGAGGGGGCAGGATAATAAATCTCAATAAGTTTGCTGCTTGACATTTGAGCACAAAAATTTGAACAGAAATGCAGAGTTATTGCTACCTTTGTCTGGGCAAAATGTTTGAACTCTGCTTAGTTCATACAGAGGGTGGCAAATTCGTGTGGTGGCCTTTTGGTACTTCAGCCCCTGGATCAGGACTTTTTTAGTATTGGGAAGGTGTTCTTGGCCTATTAAAGGAGGCACAAGAGCACTGCTCTGTACCTGTGTGGCTAGATGAAAACAAAGGCTGCACACTGTCTTTCAGGATGCTCTGCCTTAACATTTTCCACTTTTTTCCTGGTGAGTAGCTGGTTTTAATTATTCCCCTCTTTGGGATGCACAGTTGTCTTAGCACAAGTGGTTTCCATTAGAAGGCATTTTACCAGGAGTGCCCACACAGGTGCTTTTAACAACATATAAGGGATCTTTGCAGAGAACCCTGCAGACCTTCAAACTTGCCAGAGCAATTATGACAACAAATACTGGGAATTTAAATAAAAGGTTTTGTCACATTAGGGAAAAAGAACGGATTTATTCTGGAGTCTTGAGGAAAGTCCAGCTGTCCATTTCCATGGTTTTATTGGGGCTAGAGAGGTCAGGTTTGCTTTTTACCCAGTCCTTGCAACCAGTCTATACAAGTAACCAGCAATATTTGCACAATCCTTTTCTCATATGTTTTTATAAATATTATTTTCATGGTGAAATCACTCAGAATAGGCTCTGATCTATCATGTTAAGTAACATTTTACTTGACAAATAGTCCTACTGAACTGTGAGGGAAGGAGTTGATTGAACACTGCGTTTGGAATTGGACCATAAATAAATGTTGACCTTTTTTTTATTTCTTCCAATTCTTGTCTCTGAAGTTTCCTGGGGTAGATTCAAGATGTCCAGAATTAAGACCATTGCTCCTCAGTGTAAATTAAAAGCAAAATTAATTATGTCTGAATTATTTCCCACAACTTTAATGCTTCAAGATGCGTGTGCTCCACCTCACCCTGAGCTTCACCAAAGTCAGTGGAATCAGGCCAGTGGTAAATATTGTCTAAGATTCCAAGAGGGAAACTTCCTGCACAGAAGATGACTGTTGCAGTTTTTAATTTAAGCTGCAGTTTTTCAAGACAGAGAGATATTTAGAGAGTCAAAGGGCACATCTGGGAATATTTATAAACTGTAGTATTCTCCCAATGAAAATGTAAAGCTTGTCTTATGTTATACCCAAAATTTCATCTTAATTAGGGTTTGCATTCCCTACATGCAGCTATATTTTATGTTTGTTTTGGACATCAGAGACATGCCATTAATTAGATGTCAGTAGAAGTAAAGGTGGTGGAGAAAGAGAGTGACATAAAATATGTACATATGAAAATGTGTTATATGTATGGTGTGCATGTGAAGCTAAATTGTTTGTTTGCTCTAAGAGTCAGCACTGAGGTTGTTCTTGAGATTTTTTTCCTTCTTAGACTTCACTGGGGAAAAATTACCCCTGGGAGTTAATGGAAGGGGTAAAGAGATGAACTGATGAGAATTATTTTTTTTGTACTCAGCCTCTGGTAACCAGCCTTTTCAGTTTTCATTTCTGGAGGTGCACTCTGATCACTCCTTCTGTTGTAGCATAAGGCCTACTGGGATGTCTTTGTGTGCTTCTTTGTTTGAGGGGAGTTTTTTTCCCAGTTATTTATTTATTTATTTTATTATTATTTTAAACTTCAGTTGTCCTGTCAGAACATAAGAACAAGGTGCAGCAGCTGTGACTTGTGACTTGGTGCAGCAGACTTCTTGTTCTGTTTTGGGGGTAAGCGTGGTCTGAAGCTCACCGATACAACCACTCCAACCCTCTCAGCTACAGCTGTATCTGAGTTAGAAGTCAGAAATGGAGCAGTAATTGGCTCTTTTTAACCAAACGCTGAATGTGGTTTATAATAATGATGCGGACAGTGCGGGCCGCAATGATAATCAACGCCGCAAATGTTATTCAAATTCTTGGTGATGTCTTACTTCCTTAAGTAAATGCTCGCCGTGGACTTGAAGCCCACGTGGAAATTGTGTTTGTTAGACCTGAAGGGCTCCTCTAGATCCCTCCTGTTCCTGCACCAGGGGGGACTGAGCCCAGCAAGGATCAGAGAGAGCGGAGCCAAACCCATTTGTTGGGTCCTGGGCCAGAAGACAATCAGTCCACTGGAGTTTCTCACACTTTTCCATGTATGACTTCTTGTTTATCCTTTTATTGCCAATATATGGGTCATAGGTTTATGCTCTAGTGTGTGAACAGTATTATTTCCCATGTCCTCTGGCATTACAGACTCCTTTGACAGCAAAATCTTGCCCCTCCTCCCCACTACATGGGAGATATACTTGTTTTCCTATACCAGCTTGCCAGATCAGAGGGAAGCAATTAATTCCCTCTTGGAGAGGGAAAACAGGTATCCCACTTGTCCCGTCATGTTATCGTCTGCTGAGTTATTTAATACTCCACACATTTATTTTATGGCATTAATCACTGGATCTGGATGACACACAGATTTTTAAGGTAGGGAAAACATCCTGCCAGAGCTGAACTGTAGGCTTTTTATGGAAGGTTTTTCTGCCTGTGTCTGCATCCTGAGAAGGGAGTCAGGCGAGTTCACTGCAGTATATCAAATAATCTGATCTTTAGAAGGCCAAAAATCACAACAGACATCTTATTCAGCACCAGATAAAATCTGAGTGAAAAATTAAATTTGGGAGCGGGGTCCTGTTCCAAATCCTTCTGGAGACCGTTCCTAGATACCTGAGGAGCTGCTTCCCTCTACAGGAACACGCCTGACCATGACAGCTATGGAATAACAGAAAGATTGGAGGAATTTTTTTTTTTTAAATTACTTCAGTGGAAGAATACGTGTTGTACTCAAATTATATTGGTCTTTTGCATTCTCTTGTGCTATTTGGACAGCTGTCCTAGAGGAAATCTCTGTGTGTGAAAATGTGTGGTACTCCTTTGAGGAACCTGTTTGTAGTTTTCAAAACTTGTCCTCTCAAAGAAAATTTGCTCAGCCCCTCACGCTCTCTGCCTTGCCTGTAGGTGGAATTAAACTGTAAGAGAATTGTATTAAGAACAGGATACGAAGTGCTCTTAGGAATGAACAGTATCTTCAGTTAAAAATGGGGATAGTCTTGATGTCGTTGGGGTCTGAAAAAAGCTCTTTTCCCTGTAAACCTTATAGTCCTTTGCCGTCGAGTAATGAGGCCAGTAGAAGAGTTGGATGCAGAAAATAACTTTGGATTAAATGATTGATGGTTAACTCTTGCTTAGCTGAAATTTCAGAAATTAATAAATAGCAGGGTACCCTTTTGAGAAAGGCAAACTTTAGCGGGCTAAATGATGTGAAGTTTAGATTAATATTTGACATTCTGATATTGGATGAGCCAGAATGTCTTCAATTACCCCAGTGTTGTGATCCACACAAGACTGTGGGGCTGCAAGAAGAATTTTACCTCCAAAATCTTAAATCCAAATCAATATAAGTAAGAAAAAAATAAGAGTTGCTGAAGTCTAACTCAGAATTTGTGCATTAAAATGGGTAAGAAAAGGCTTTTCAGTTTTATAAATAAATAAGTAGGAGGAGAAACTTTTAAGATCCAGTGTCTTCGTGGGTGTCGCTTTAGATGTGGTAGTAAAAAAATCCCAAAAGGAAACAAAAACCCCGCAATATTTTGTCTTATCTTTTCCCCACTCCCAAAATACAAAAGTTATTTAAAATGGAGAAAGAAAAATGACCCATGTATTTATATGTATCTATAGTACTGAAGGATCAAAGAAAATTAATATTAAAGTAACCAAGAGACACATTGGAATACATAGAAAATGTCTTTTGCTGTAGCACAACTGTAGATCAAACTAGATTAGTCACTTTGATAAATTCGTGCAGACATGTATCCTTTGTCTAGCACAGTGCATCAGCCTGATATTCATAAGTTTCAGCCATGAAAATGAGTAAAAAAATTGCAGAAGGCACGTTTGATAGGAGAATTGCAAGATTTTAATGTAAATGAATCATAAACAGATGATATAATGACAGGCACTGATGAAAAGTGGATTACAGTGCAGATTAGAGGTGAGCTCTGGATTAATTTTGGGATGAATCTTGTTTGCTGTTTTGACAGGAGCTATTCTGGCTGTCTGTTATTTCATTTGCTTTAAAACCATGAGGGAAAAGCCTCTGTAGGGTGAAAGATCAATGCACAAAAAGGAATAGATGAAAACTGTCCATAATTATATTTTGACTGAAAACTATAAAAGCAGTCAAATTATGCAGTACCTTCCAATAGAAGTACTGAGACCAAACCAGAGATATATTACTGCTAAAACAAATAAATGTCTGCATCAATAGACTTGATGATGTTTTAATCTCTAATTGGTTTTAATGAAGGACAGAGATTTTTTAAAAATATAAATAGACTGAAAGAAGAATTGAAACTGTGTGCAATGAAAGAAATGCAGGTCCATGTTTGAAACAAGGGTACAGGAAAATATTGAATATTCAATCTTCAAAGACATCTCTGGCCTGTGTAATCATATGGGTGGTGTCTTATTAGGGGAGAAAAATTGAGTATATAATTAGAGACTGTATCATAATGCAAATATTGGGGGGGCTTAGTCAACATTTCAAAGGGCAGCTGTAATTCAGATATTTTGCTTTTGTTTTAATGCTGTAATATAGTTTGGGTTATTGTTTTTTTTTTTTTTCACATGTCTGTATGTATAAATCCTATTTGCATTAAGACAGAACTCCCAGTAGTGCCTTGATCAAACACTAAATGATTACTACAGGTTGAAAGTGTTAATTCTAGGAATATCCATCCAAAACAGTAGAAGTGATATAAATTCCACCATTCTTTCTTCTTTTTTTCTTTTTTTTCCCTTTTTCCCCAATCTGGCAAATATTAGCTTTCTAAGTCAAAAATCACCAAGCAAGTTTCCAAGAATTCCTCAGTCTGTCCACACTCACCGAGTTCCAGGAAACAGAAAGGCTGATACAGCTGCTTGTAGCACTTGGAAAATGTTGAAATCTCTTTCAGTAGCAAAAAAAATACGATCTTGGGCCATCAGTTTTCCACCGAAAAAAATGCTATCAGTTTAGAAGTTTCAACTCCCTTTACAGGCCAAAACGGCAGAGGAAGTTTTTAGATCCTTTAGAAGGACATAGAAAATGTCCAATCTATACAAATTTTAAAAATGCATGCTTTAGTGGCATAGATGTTAAAGAAAAATGTTAAACAAGAGCTAGGCAAGAAATGCTCTGCAATAAAAGGATTAACATTAATTTCTGCCATTTATCCTAGTAGAGATTTTTATGTTTATGAAGCCTGTTGCTGGCAGAAACTGCTGCAGCAACGTCATCTTCAGTAAATTTCAAATAGGGTAAATAATCAGTAAGTGCTTGTCCCCCATTAAGCCACTAAAAATAAATTAGAGAAAATATGAGCCTCAGAATTCATAAACTCACTGCATCTCTCATGTTTTCCCATATATATGGTAATAGTTATTATGGGGTTGTTTGGTTTTTTTCAATTCTGCTCTCAAAAAAAATCCTATAGACACTGAAAGTATTTGCAGATTACAGCCACCAGTTGTCCTGTTGGATTTCCAAATTGTCACTTAACCACCCTAATTTCAATTGGACTTTAAAAGCTGTTCATAATCTCCTCTGACAGTCACTCCCCAAGAGATCTCTTGCAATTAAAAACAGAAGAAAACTGCACCTTTCAGTTAAAAATTTGAATTTATGTTGTTTTCTTGTTGGGAAGCCAGCAAAACAAACAAATCTCAGAAGGGAGCTCCTCATACGTGCTGGAAATAATTGAAATCAGGCTGTGGCTACTACAGAAACAGAAATGTTCTTTATTTGATGAATGACAACTTCACAAAATCATCAGCTTCTCAGCAATTCTCTGAGGGACTTAATTTTATGCTGAAATCTGTACAACAGTAACAAACAAACAGTTTTGTGTTCCTTGCTTGGTCCCCCCGCTGTCCCAAGGGTTTGTACATCATAAAAATTAATTTAGCAATGCCTCCTCTGTTTCGCCACAAATTACATTTTTATTGCATTGTGAGCTTGGCTCACAACTCTCCTAATTAAAAAGGGGAAAAAAGAACATTCCTAATTTTTCAGTTTTAATCCCAATGTAGGTCCACTAGCCCAGACCATAAGGAAACAAATGTTTCCTGTCAGAAGTGATGTTCTTAAAGATAACAAGGAAAATGCCTTACTCTATCTAAAGAAAACCTGGTAAGTTCAAGATTTATTTTCTGGGACAGGCATTTTCATTTTCATTTTCTTTTTCATTTTCATTTTCTTTTTCATTTTCATTTTCATTTTCATATTTTCATTTTCATTTTCATTTTCACCTTGCATGCTTTTAACTGATATAAGCTTCCTTTCTTAAGCCCTCAGATATTAATTTTGCCTGAATTATTTGTTTGCAGACACCCAGAAATAGTGCATGAGCGGTCTTCCTAAATTTAAAGGTTGACTTTGCCACGTACAAAAGTCAAAAATGTGCAAATGGTTATCTAGGAGCCCAGGGTAAGGTAGGTCCTTGAAAGAGTTCCAATTAAAATATCGGAAATATTAAATTAATTACTCTGTTGTAATTAAGAAGTAGACTCTTGGATGAGGGCAAGACTGAGCTAAATATTTTTATTTAGTTTGAGATTTCTAAGGAAAAGCAAACAGGATTTAAAGGTTATCATGAGGAGAATTTGCTTTCATAAATGCTTGGAAACTGTTAAACAAAAATGCTGGAGTATCATGATATTGTATCTACTTTCCTAACTTAACCACAAAACTAGGTGAGCCTTGGAGGTCCCAAGGCCAGAAATGGCTAGGAGAAAGGAGAGACAGTGTTTTTAAAAGGTATTAAATATGGAGTGATTCACACAAGCTGGGAATGCCTTAGGAAGGTGGATTTGTCATAGGAATGGGACTTTTTCCACGGAATTTGCTTTGCTAAAGAAGCTGGCTCGTGGATTTCAGATCTAAAGGTACAGTTTGCTGACTTTTAAACTGTGTCAGGACTTGAGATGTGCTGTTCTGGGAGGCTAGAGCTGGAAATATCCCTCTTTACAAAAATGCTCCAGAACCGTGAGTGCAATTTAAAAGGTAGAGTTGGGATAGGAGAGACAATTGCTTGAAGTGTTGTTGCTGGATTTAAAAAAAAAAAAAAAATAGGTGGGGAGGAAAAGGCACAGAAATCCCCAAAGCATCAAGTCATGCATTCAGCTACCCTGATGGCAAGCTTAGAGATAAGAGATAAGCAAGCCAGAACCAGTTTGTATTTTCCCATCAAGTTTTCGGTCTCTTCTGACCCACTCCCATCAATGCAGATTAATTAACAGGAAGGAATTCTTTACTGTGAGGGTGTTGAGGCTCTGGAACAGAAGCTGGGGATGTCCCATCTCTGGAAGTGCTCAAGATCAGATTGGATTGAGGTTGGAGCAACCTGGGATAGGGGAAGGTGTCCCTGCCTATGATGGCGGGGTTGGAACGAAATCTTTAAAGTCCCTTCCAACCTATATCATTTAGGATTGTATCTATTCTGATGAGGATGCTAATAAAGTTTCTTTCTATCCATTTAATTAAATTTACTACTCTATGATGCATCTTTGGCACTGCCTTTAGGTTCCCTGTATCCCTGGCACAGCTTGATGGAGCTGTCTGGTGGATGCTAAAAGCACAGAATACTCAGCTTAAAACAAACCATACAGCAGAGGAAACTTAACATGATTTAGTCGTGGGATAAGCCTTGGCTGAAGCTCACAATGTGTCCTTAAGCCTCATAACCAGAGGAATTTTAGGTTACAGACAGAAAAGTTTATGAATATCATTTGCTATCAAAGGGACTTAGTAAAAACATCTTTAGTTCATCAGAAACAGAAAAAATACATGGTTGAACTTGTTTTAAAAAATCAGCTCTGGGGGAGTTTTTTTCTTTTGCTTCTTGCTTTTCAGTGCATCCAGAAACAGCAGGGCAAGAAGAGTCACACAATTTCTGGTATATTTTGCTGTTCCCAAATTTCTTCCTTCTCCTTCCACCTTTATTACCCTTCCTTTCTGCCACAAGTGCCTTTTAGAAGCCTCTACCCTGTTCCCTTGAGCCTGGTACCTCTGGGCTTGGATTTCTAGGGCTATCATGACAGAAAATCATTTTTCTCCTGTAGAGGAAGCCTAGGGAAGATGATGCCTTTCAGAAGCTGTGGCACAGGATGCTTTGGTGAATTTTAGGCAGTGGACAAGGACTGTCCACCCTGTGAAGGCGTATAGCCCTTTTAGCTAAGAAAATTCATGCACATCGTCCTCCAGTCCAGTCATTTGCAGTAATGTTTCTTTTTTCAAAGCTGAAGGGGATGTGGATGAATGAAATGAGTAATTCCTGAGAGAATCCTGTAATATTTTCCATGTATGGTTAGAAATGTAAACATGTTGGGGAGGGGTTCAAGGGACCAAGGTTTGGAGGTGTGAGGGATATGCTTTAGCCTGTTCATAAATCTGAAAAAGTAAAATTAAAAAATTGCTAAATAAACTAGATGTAGGTGTAAGTGCTTGGTTTGGAATTTTTACTTTAGAGGTTTTTTTACTGGTTGCAGAATCTGCTGGTACTTCCAGCCTCCTCCTGGAACAGCAAGGCAGAGCAGCAAACTTTTTTCCATCAGGCCACAGATCAGGCAGCAGATGGCAACTTTGGACAGCCTCCGACCAGGCTGGCTCCAATTAGAGATGAGTCCCATCCCCTTCCAAGTGAGCACAATGCTAGGCTGGACTGGGAATTGGATCATGTCTAAACATTGTGTCTGGACTCAGGATGCAGCAGAGTTTTGCTGTACCTGATCCAAGGGCTTGGCTCGAGCCAAGTTCTAATTAGGGCTCGTACCTTCACAGAGAAATGCTCTGTGTGTTGCCATCAGTAGCTCTGTGTTACCTATCTCCTCTGCTGAGGTTTTAGGAAAGATAAACTGTCTCCAGGGCACAGCTGGTCTCTGAGGGCTGCTCAAAGCACTCTGTTTTAACACCTGAAGAGCAAAAAACCCCGCTATCTGGTTTGGTAACTTGCTTTCCTTATAAGCAGCTGGACTTCGGAGACACTTTTATGAACGCTCTCCTAAAAATGAAAGCAAGGTAACCTCTGCAGTAATCAGCAGCTTTTAAGTAGTTGTTCGCAAATCAGGAGCAACTTGCACGTTCCCAACGTGGTGTGCAGATGAAAAGAGGCAATAACTTAAAAATGAACTTCAGTACAGCAAAAGACAAAGCCTGGGAAACAATTTTGAGGGCAGTTGTTAATAACGCGGATGACAAAAACCAGAGGAGTCTCTCTAATTGGTTTTCTGAGTCCCTCGTTCTCAGGCTGGCTGATTGGAGCAGTGCTGCCAATGTTACTTTCCACTCTGTAATCCCTTGCTGTGCAGGGAAGGGGAGAAAGTGGTGTGGGACTGCAGCAAAGGCAGCCCTGTTTTCTGCTCCCTGACATTCCATGTGCTCTTGTGATAATAGCTGAGGTTTATTAAATGGGTCTAGTGTCTGCATCCCGTTGTAGGCAATCCTTCTTCATGTGACTCCTTGCTGTGGAGCTGAGATCAGCTGCAAAAGGATCTCAGCACCTCATTCTTTTTAGAGTTCCCCCTGCCAAAGCCCTGCACCAGGAGCAGAGGTGAGGTTCTCCCTGGCCAGCAACATGGAAAGAGGCACAGAAAGGCTGAGTCTGTGCAATACACTCATGGTAACATGAATCTACCCTGATGGAGGTATGTGTTGTCTCCCTCCCTTTTTTTTTTTCCTAGAAACTATTGTTTCAGAGATAAAAAGCAGTTTTATTCTGTGCACATGCTCATAATTTATGCTACAAGCAGACACTGAGCTCAGAGGACACGGACAACTGAAGGTTTCGATTTTCTTATGTGCCCTTGGATTTATTTGTGCAAAAGGCAGGTCTCAGCCATGCTCTACCAGAGCAGTGCTCCCCAGCCTGCCCTGGGAAGGGGATTCTGTCTGCCCCAGCTCCCTGTGCTGAGGAAATCACTCCGGGTGAAACTAAAGGACAAAAAAAAGCTTCCTCACCCCCAGAGGGAAGCCAAACCCCACAAGGGCTGTGGGGTCCTGATTCTCTGCCCGTGAGGGCAAAAGGACAATCTCACATTTACTGCAAATTTGTGGGTTAATATCTTGAAAGTCTGCCATAGCAAAGGCCGTGCAGTACTCCAGGCTGCTTTAGCATGCACATCTTGTTAACATGCCAGCCTAATTCCACTCCTTTGCTTCACAGACAAGCACCACTTTATTAGCCACAAATCTATTATCTTCTCATTTGAAGGGCTCTGAATAGCTTATGGCAACATTCTGCTTTTGTAATACAACAAGTCCTTTCACGTCGGTTAGAAATACTTTAAGAAATGAAAAATAAAAATTCAACAGTGACAGACATTCCAGTCGTGCCTTTCATCCTCCCTGTGTGAGCCAGCAGGTGCAACTTGACATTCTTTAAACAAACCTTCCCCCTGCTTTGTGGCTGAATAAAGGCTTTGACAAATGCTTATCCTTTGATATGATGTGTACTTGACAAAATTCACAGTGAGATCTGAACCGCTGCTTTGAAGCAAATACTTATTAGAACACTGGAGCACTAAAGTGCACTGTGATTTGGCTCGGTTGCTAGTAAGACATCAAGTAAAATGTGCCCATTATGTCAATTCAAAGCCAAATCTAAACACTGACTTCTGAGAAATCTGAAGAGAATTTGGGACTGCGCAGCTCTCCCGCTTTATTGCTTATCTAATTTGCATTTCCTTCTCTGTCAGTTCCCCTCTGCACTTCTAGCCGAGCAGTTGGTGAATCATCTGGAATTCATTTAATATTTTCCATTACTTTATTTTGCCTTCTACTTTCAAGCCTTCTCCCCCTCTCCCCCAAAATGCAATGCACTTCCAGCTGGACAGGAAAGGGGATGGAGATGGAGACCTGTCTCCCTTTCACAGCTTCAGGGTTGTTCCGGATTTGCACTTGATCTATGCAGGTATTCCATGGGGAGTATTTGGATCTAGATTCCTTGGAAAGGTGACATGCAGAGTGGACCAGCAGAGGGGACAGAAACACTCAAATTGTTGCCCAGGAAAGATTTGTAGGTGAAATGAAATTAATTAATCTCTTTCTGCCCAGAAAAAAAAAAAAAAAAAAAAGACTTCTAGAACACCTTTCATCCCTTCTCTCTATTAATGTCTAGAAAATTGCTGTGAAATGTCACAGTTCATTGCAAAATCGTCTTTCTTTGTTGCGTGTTAGTAACCCCTAGCCTGCTTTTAGCTGTCTGTGCACAAGCAAGCAGCTTCAGACATGATTCCCCAGGTCTAGAGAGCACTGAAAAATGCCTGACCTACCTGCCTCTTCCACAGCAGATGGCAGATAAAGCCATCCCGGTAGAAGATCTCTCTCTAATCCTAACAAGCTGTCTAATTTAGCAGAGGTGTTTCAAGATGCAACTTCAGAGAGCTTGAGAAATTCAGGTTCAAATTTGAAATGTGGTGTAAATTTTAAATACTAATTGTAAGTAACTACCAGAACAGCTTTCCTGGATGCATCGTTTATTCACTTTACCTTGACAGATTTATGGCGAGGCTTGATAACTTTTTAACAGATTTTCTCTAGTCTAATAACCCCAAGCAGAAAGCTTTTCTCACAGGTTGGACTGAATAAATAAATGCATCAAATAGCAGCAAGCAAGTAAGGGGAAAGTTGCTCCAGGTTTGTGTTTCCCATGCTGTCACAGAAGAAGTGCTTGGAATTCTTGATTTGTTGATGTGTTCAAGAGGGAAATGACATTTGTTCCTTTTCTGAAAACTAGCAGGTGAACATGGCAAATTTTATGGTTTGCTTTGAACATACAGGTTACACCTTAAATATTACACCTTGCAGCACGTGTAAACGCAGCTACAAATACACAGGAAAAAATAATCCACTTGCGAGGCTCGCTGCCCTGGAGAATGGTTTTGGAGGACATGATTGAGGAGTACAGAGGGCTTTCCATGCCTTGATGAGGATTGGGCTGTGCAGACATGGCACTGGGCTGGCCTCAGATGTTTGGAGGTCTGCTTGCTCAGCCTCAAGTGGAACTAATTTTAGGAGAGGGCTGTAGGCACCTTTCAGGTAATGCTGCTGCAGAGAGTGCAGTGCAGGCTGAGGTTCACACACCGGGTTTGTTTCTATTTTTCTACCTAGACAGCTCCAAGGGCTAAATCCCTTGGAAGCAGCGAGGGTTGCCTGCCTGAAAGCACAGCAGCTGTCAGCAAGCCTGGCCCTCCGCGCTGGCGAGGGCAGGTGCCACTCACGTCCCCTGGCCCCGGCAGGTCCCAGGGAGCAGCAGCTGAGCTGTCAGGGCTTGTTCACCTCAGGGTTTGCTCACCTCCTGGCACCCACACGCTCAGCTACATGTGCTCAGCAAGAAACCACCAGCACTTTGCCTTAACTCAGCAGGAGCAGAGTGCTGAGCCAGGGAGCTGGGCAGGGATTTATCTCAGCAGGCAGAAGCGCAGAGCCCGTTCTGGTGCTGGTACCAGGCCAACGAGGCAGAGTTGCTGATGCTGCTGCTCTCGGATTTCGGCTCCTGGACACGGGGCCAGCGCTCCCGAGGCGCCGAGGCTGCGATACCACAGCACCTAATGACTTGGCATCGCCTCCTGCAGCCAGAGCTGCCCCGCTAATCACCACGGGGGCTCAGCAGAGGAACTATTAATTAGTGGTGCTAAGCTGGGAACGGCAGAGAGTCCTGCAAAATTCATATCGGTGTCAGCCCTGAAAGAGCTTTGCCTCTGTTAAAGAGATTAATAGGCAATGTAGAAAGTGAAAACCTGCTGCTGCATCTCCTGGTTTGGCTGCACCCCTCGGTCTTTCATGTGATAGTGTAAGAGCTGTCATCCTCTGTCAAAGGCTAAAGGAGTCTGCTTTGTCCTTTTTGTACACAAGCTTTTTCCAGACAACCTCTTCTTGAATCTAAAAGAGATGCAGCTCCTGAATTCGCATGAGACAGGGGTGTAGCAGAGCATCCAGGGGAAAAGAGTGCACGAGGCTAAATCCAGAAGCCCTCAGAGAAATTCACTCTCAGGTTGGAATAAAGGAAAAAAAAGAGGAGCTATCGTTTCCTTGTTTGAGTAGTTTTTTATGTATGCCAGTGAGACTCTTCCATTTTCTTCCATGGGAAATACCAGAAAAAAACCACACTGAAATATGATTATATTCCTCAAACTAGCTATTTGTAAAGTAAAATCTATTTCATCTTCTCCAATAGAAACCAGGGGAGTAGGTAAGGTGATTTCTTTTCCTGCCATTTTCCACAAGTTTCAGTCTCTTCCCATGTCTGGTAAATGTTTCTACGAGTCTGTAAAAAGACATCTGGGAGGCTCCCAGGCTCCCAACATTCAATTAGCATTTAGTACTACACTCTTCTCTTTGCAAATTAAAAACTATGCAGTTACCATAGCAACCCAAACAAGATAAGAATCTGAGTGAAGACAAGCTGATTCAAGTGAAGATAAACAGACAGCAATGTAGATATTTTAAATGAGCCTGGGGGTTTCTTGGTTGGCGGGGCTTTTTGTTTGTTTCTGAGGTGGTTTTGTTGGTTGTTTTTTGTGGGGTTTTTGGTGGTTTTTTTTCCATGTCTCAAGGTGTATTTAGAATAATAAACTGTAATCCTCACTTGAAAGGTCTCTGGCAACGACTGGGCAGCAAAAGACACTGGTTTTGCTACAGAAAAGACATCCAGCACAAACCAATGTTCTTTCACAAAGTTCCTTGAGCTCTGCTTTTAAAACTGGTGTTGTTTAGGCAAAAATAAGTAGGTGTAGCCATCTCCCTGTTTTGTTTGTTGTTGGGGTTTTTTTTAATTAGGGGCTGGGAGAGTGTGCTGAGATTTGGTGTGGGCAAGGAGTGCTGAGTTTTGTTAGGTAAGCAGGCGGGTTTGTGCAATGTGACATTTAAATTGCAGTCTATAACATGCTTGCACAGTGCTCAGATCAATGGATGTCCCTTTGGACACGGGCAGATCATGATTAACATTTGGTTGTTTGTGCAGATGGAGATTCAGAGATACAAAAGCACACGTTCTGTATTAGTTATGTGAGAATCAGCCACAGGAATGAACCTGAAGTTAGAGAAATTTCCCCCAAAATGCTGTCACTGTGCTCCCCTTTCTCAGGGCGGTACCCTTGAGCTTGTGATGAATGGGACACTTCCAAGCCACAGAAAATCCCTGAACAGTCCATAGAAGCATTCTGGCCTTTTAGAACAATATTTCTCAGGGTTTCTAAAACATTCTCTTTTAAAATGAGGGTGAGGAGAAGGAACCAATTCCAAACTCCCGTCCTCGCAGCGTGCAGTGAGTTCCTCCACGTGAGTGCGTGGTTAAGGCTGAAGCTTTAGGGTCTGAGCCCTGACTCCTCTAGCCAGCACTGACCCCTCTCTGTTCCCTGTTGCTGTTTAGCTGAGAGTTTAACCCTGGTTTTGGAGCCCCTCATCAAGATTTTGGCCCCATTAAGCCAAGCCAGTGCATGTGCAGCTGACTGCCAGTACCAAAGTCATCCAGTGGGGTGAAAAGCTCAGTAAGATGTCATTTGTGCTCGGCTCATGTCACTGCAGCACACATGGACCTGTAATAGGTGATTCTCTACCCTGCATCAGGTTGATTGAGGCAATTTTGTGCTAGGACAACAATAAAAAAGAAGGTAAAATATACTGCAGTAGTTTATACACATTTGTGTTGTCCTGATACCTCTAGGACAGCGTTTTGTGTGAGATTCTATACAATGTGGATAATAAGACAAATTAGGTATTCCAGCTGCAAAAACACAGAGTGCAGGGAATGATGTGCAGCTCAGCTGCAAAAATACGGCATTTTTGTGACATTATGTTCAACCCTCTTCCCCTGAGAGGTCTCCTTCTAGGTCAGTGTGGACAAGACAGCCATTGCCAACAGGCTGGAGTCCATTTGCTTGGCAATCAAGAAACTTGCCTTTCTGCAGTTGCCAGTTTTGTGCTTCAAGCAAATATCAAAGTCAAATGAAGGAAGCTGGACCGTCAAAATCTCTGTTAGCAGAGATAAACACAGTTTGATTGGAGTGGTGAGGATTTTGTTAGAGAGAGAGTAAAAATATGTATACTTATATATAAAAACATACTTAGTTTCCATTAAAGAGGCAATTTCACAGCTTAGAACATTTAATATGGGTCTTTCCATTTGTGTCCCTTTCAAATTTAGGTACTGATTTTATTTGGCTTTATTTATTTCCGTAATGGTCATCACCATCCCCACCTTTCATCCTGGTAGATTCACAGAATGGTTCCTGTCAGAGAAGTTCATTGATCCAACCACCATTTTTCAGGTGTGTGTGTATAGAACTGTGAATTACACACTTGCACCACTTAGGGGTGAGCAGCAACTTAAAATTCCTGTGGGAACCACCTTTTGGATTTCCTTTTCTTAACATGTTCCTATCCTGGTATCACAAGTGGCTGGATGCTTTAACAACTGTGTAAAAATGGGAGCTCATAAGTGACATGAAAATCCATGGATTGCCTAAGTTCTGTGTTTAATCAAGGTTTAGAAGTGTTTAAATTCTTCTTATACACTTATAAAAACAGCTTTAAGAATGCACAGTCAGTCTCGGCTGGTAGGATTAGGAAAAAAGTACTTTTGCAGCAAATCTACTGAAAGAAACAACAGAGATTTTGTGTAGTCTAAGTTTTCCCTAATCCAATACATCCTGTATTCCATTCAAAGCATCACTTCACAGTGTGACTCTCAGCTCATGTGCATAATTCATTTACTAATGCAAGTTGAATGGCCCAGGCAATAGCTCTTCTTTAAGAAAAAGGAAAAAAAGAAAAGACGAAAGAAAAAAAAACCTCTTGCAGGAAAACTGAAATTTCTTTGCTGAATAGTCAAATTCGGAGCTTTGTGCTTTCTGTAGTTGTTTTTCTTACATGCACATCAACCTTAGTAATATTTTATAGCCTAAGGTTGAGGTGATTAGGGAAAATCCCAAACTGGATGAGCTGCAAACTGGATATGCTAACAGGTCTCTGAAAAGCCGATTTTGTTCTGGAGACAGGCAGAGTGCAGAAGGCTGTGGTCCATTCTGAAATCCAGATTTTCAAGAGGCCCAGATCACAGGGACTGACTGGATACCGAAACTTGGACGGATGAGGGAAGTTGATGTATCTGTCAGCTGTAAACATAGAGGCAAAAAGAGTCTTTTTAAGAGGTTTAGAAATGGTGTGGATTGTGCCTTCCTGAATGTGGCAACTTGATGCAGCGTTGATGAGATTTGTGTTTGTTTTTTGTTTTGGTTTGTTTTGTTTCTCATTTCCCCGCTTGAAGTGGGTCTGTTGCAGCTGCAATGGTTAATGAAGTGCTGAAAATGGAGTTGTAATTCGGCACAGGGGGAAAAGCCTTCCCTCTGCCGGCTCCCCACGGGCTGCAGGAGTCCCCAGGATGGGTCAGGAGGAGGACTTGGCTGCGAGCTCCGGCAGCAGAGCCTGATGAGCAAAGCTGGGGAGTTTGATAAACAAACATCTCGGCAGCTGCATCCCACCCAGGCTGGGATGGGAGGACAAACTGTGAGGTGTGGCTGGAGCTCTCCGGAGTTCCTGTGCTCCTGCCTTTCCTCTGCAGCAAGGGGGACTGCAGGCATTGTCCTGCAGGCAAAAAGGACTTTCGGTTTAGGATAAAGCCCTTTGTTTTGCATTTGTCAGCCGAGGTGCTGACGTTTGTCTTCTTTTGGTTTATTTCACGTTAAGTCTCAACCACAGACATTCTCACAAATAAACAGACACCTAAGACTTTTGCTAGCATATTTACTTTTCCAGTGTGAAACTAATGAGTGACACATTTCTTTAGCAGCTGCCTTGGTTGTGCAGCCCCTTCCTGCAAAGATCATGCCCTGAGAATGAGGGAAAAAAAAAAAAAGTTCAAAACCTGCTAGAATGATAGCAAACATATAAGTATAGCTGAACAATTAATTGAAATAATAAATGACTCACTTCAGCAAGACCCTGAGTGAATCCGAATCCTGGACTTCCTGTGCTGTGTGAAGAGCCCTGATAGTGTTTATTTAAATGGGAAACATTCTCTGCAAGGAAATGGGTAAATAGGGACCTCAGAAGTTCAAAGCTAAGGTCCTGCAGAAGAAATGCCAAAGTTCAGGACCATGCCTTTAATCTGTGTACACCATTGCTTACAACTGATATCAATCAAAGATCTGTCTCTCAGTGCTTGTTCACATTATTTGGTCTTATTGAGCTTAAAAAAATTGGTCTTGTTTGATTTTAGCTTGTAGGAGCTTCTGTCTCTTCAAGCTTTAATCACAGATAAAGGTAACACCAGATTTACCTGATCTGGACAGTGACTGCCCGGTTTTGGTTCTGTCTTGAAACCAAAAAGGAGATGGATGCATTTAAGCACAAAAGAAATTATCAACGCAGTTAAAGATACACATATTTAAGATTAAATCAAAACTGGTTGTCTCATATTCTGGAAGGCTCTGGAGAAACAATTATCCACAGATACTTCCATGCTGCAGCAATCAGTGGAGGTCAACCCTTTTATTTGCCAATACCTTCTGCAGTGTTTATGTGAATTAAGTAACAACAATAATTTTCTTCAGCGGGGATGTTCCAGCATGTGTCAGAAAAATTTTTGCCAAAATAGATGAAACAAGAAGACATCTCCAAAATGTGCAAGTGAGGCAACAACGTCACATTTACAGCGTGCTCCAGGGACAGCTTGTCAATAGAATTGCTTCTCTCCCAGCAGTGTCTGCTGGAGCTGCAGACAGAAAATCCCAAAGAAGTGTCAGAGATGCCTGAAATAATGATAAAGTCATTTTCAAGTTATTTTCTAAGGAGGTGTCTTCTTCTGCATGGTCTGACAATGGGAGCTGTCAGAGATTTGGGCAGGCAGCTGGCCCCAGAGCACAGTGCATCAGATCTGAGTGTTTGCCTGAGTCAAGACACAGGAGCTGCAGCACAAATATCTCTGAGAACACTGCAGCTTGAGACCGTCTGCTGTGTTCATCAAAGAACTGAGTGATGGAGGAAGGACCAAACCCACTGATAAATTCAACTTTCTATTGAAATTTCCAACTTGATCGTTGCTTGACCACCCCCTGTGGGATACCTGAACCCCACAACACTCTGGGATGTCTCCAGAGCTGCTGTGGGAGCTGAGGGTGTAACACAGTCTGTGCTTCAGGGCCATCCATTAAAATGCTTGGCTTTAACTCTGCAACAGTGGGGATAACTTCAGAGGGATTGAATTATTAATTTATTCCAGTTAGGAGTGGGATGAGCCCAGGAAGACCCCTCAGACCTGTGAGTGCAACTCAGCTTCTCTCCTGTCCGTTCTTTCTTGATACCTCTCTTCAAAACCATGTCATTCCAGATGCAGCAGGAAGCAGTCTGGTTAGGTGTGGGGTTTTTTGTGGGGGCTTTATTTTGGGGGAAAGTGTGTGTGTGTGTTTTGTTGTTGTTATTTTACAGGGTTGTTTAGTTTGATTTTTTCTTGTTTTGTTTTTGGGGATTTTTCCTCTCTATTTTTAACAGGGGAGATATTTTTCATCTGCTATTTGTGGAAGTGTCTGGGGAAATGGACCACCACAGAGAAATGGCTTCAGTTTAGTGATAATTCAGCACCAGATTCTGGCTGGTTACAATGACTCCCAGGGAGTTTTCAGTCCTACTTTTCCCTGGTTTAAATCACGTCCACAGGACGACACCAGTGCCCATCAGGAGGTTTGCATAACCTGCCCTGGCTTTACAGTGCATGTCTAGAGTGCCTGGTTGGGTATTGTTTGACAGGACAAAATATGCATTAAAAATTAAACAAAGAGGGCGGCAAAAGCCTGTGAAAAATAATTTGATGCTTACACCAGCATGAAAGTTACTCACAGGCACCAGTGGTGCTGTTTTGCAGTGATGAGATGATTTTAGCCCTTGACAAATTTAGAGCCTTAAAAGGACACAGCAAATGTTAACCAAAGTGCCTCCAAGGCATTGATTTTAAACACCTCAGCTTCACTTTGGTTTTCCATTTTTAGGCAGGAAGTTTATTAGAAAGGAAAAATACGCGCTGCAGGAAAGGAGAGGCCTCTGGTAGTTTCCAAGTCAGCATTTACGTGACTCAGGTTCGATTTGGAGGAGAATAATTTATGGTGGTGTGAATAAATAATAGCTGTGAGTTCTAACTGTCCAAACATGATACATAGTACCCTGGGAAAGCTTCCTTTGCTGCCTGCTAATGACTGATTGTTGGCTTTTGTGTTATGAGTGACTGTGGCGAGTAAATCATTGGGAGACAACTGACGTGCTCAGGTTTGCTTAAGCAGCACTTGTCAAACTGCATCTTCAAGCCAACGTGAGACACGGGTTCAGTCCACTGCTGCAGTCAGTGTGGTCTCTCTGCCTGCACTTGTTAGCAACCATGCAAGATCAGCTGCTGAACTTAGAATATCAATGGTTTGGTGTGATATGCTTTCCTCAAAATTGCTGTTGTATCGGCATCCCTCCTTGATGAAATAGATTTATTGAGACATCAGGTAGGTGACCAGCTCATCTGGGGAGATCATCCGGTCAACTAATCCTAAGAGCAGCACAAAAATATTTTCTCTCATGTTTTCATTTTGTGTACGGAGAAAACACTTTCAAGCTGTTGTTAATCTCACCATGTTGGCCTGCTGCTCTGGCTGCATCCACAGCGAGAACACTTCCTATTGTTTCTTATTGCAGCTTTACTTAGATGGCTCTTTTCCTACTATTTTCTTTTTTAATCATCAAAGAGAAGAATGTTCGCATGCTTTTCCTCCTGCCTGACAGTGCTTCTTGACAGAGAACCTTTGAAACTTTGTTGTGAAAGGAAACTATCTAAAATGCTGCTTTGATTTTTAAATTGCATCTCTTCATTTTTTCTGCTGAGAGGGCTTTTGAAAGGCAAGGACTTTTTTCCTCTATCTCTTTCCATAGGAATAAAGGAAATAAAATGCTTGGGTAAGGTGATAACTGGACCAATGCAAATTTTCCCCCTGCATTGTGCCAGCTTTCTGCACAAGCAGAGTTTTCTGAGTTGTTTTCAGAGAGAAAAATAAACAAACAACAAAATAGTGCAAGGAGCAGTCACACAACTTACAGGAGCAATAAAAATTTCTCTGTTCTGACAGATTTCTTATCCCAGGTGACAACACATTCATGGTCTTTCTCCTTGTCTATCCTCCTTGTAATATTCAGGCATTGAGGTACCCTATTAGAGCTGTGTAGGAAGGAGGTCTTGGCCTTCTTAATGTCAGGCTTTTGACAAGGACACAATCACTTTCAATGTCACAAATGAGATTTAGGTTTTTTCATGTCTTCCAACTGTCTGAGAGTGCAGGTTTGGGTTTTCAATTGCTTGATGTGAACAACTGTTCATAATTGGATTAAGAACATAAAGGCAGGAGGATACCAAAACCTCACCCATGTATTGTGATGGCTGTGGGTCACCCTGGATTTGAAGCCAGTCTTGAGGTGGTGACATGGATTTCAAAGGTTTCTTCTCTTATTTAGAGTTCATTGAACCTGTCAGTTCCACTGCCCAGCAGTCACCTTAGTCAAATCAGCTCTTCTGGCCTTTTTTTCTCTTTTTCTGTCTTTTGCATGTCTTCATGGTGAGATGAACCTGCCCAGTGAATGACAGGGTGAAACTACCCCACTGATAGTGAGTAGGTGGTTGTACCACTGAACATGGTTTTATCCTGCTTTAATTTCTCACAAATATTTGTATTATTTTTAACTAGGTTTTGTACTGAGGTGGGGGGGAGTTGTTCCCTGCCTGCATTTGTGCTCAGTTCTGATTACTTTGGATCCAGTGCACTCATCTGAATTCAGCATTCAGTGAGCAATTCTCTGTGGCAGTCATATGCATAACTTCTCACCATCTGGCATCACTATGGCTACTACTAACCCACTACAGTTGCCATGGTAGTCAATGGAAATTTCTGAGGGTGACTTCACAAATCCAACACAGGAGAGAAAACCTGTCAATCCAGAAAAGAACTCAGCACTGAAGCATACTCTTTTTTTTTTTTGCTTTGCCCTATTTATGTTTTGGGGAAAGCGTAATCCCCACCTGACAGGTGGGGACTGCTGTCTCCAGATTCATCCAGTGTTCATAAAGGGACTGGAAAGCGGAAAGTTGTCTCTGAAACGCCACAGAGGGTTCTGAGACGGCTCTCGGCAGAAGGGGATAAAGCTGTGTATAAGACTGCAGTGGGCAAAGCAAAGTTGCCAGTGAGCAAAGGCTTGACCAGTAAACATAGTGGGAAACGCCGCATGAGCAGTGAGGACAGCTCTCTGGAGCCAGACTTGGCAGAGATGAGCCTGGATGACAGCAGCTTGGCATTGGGGGCAGAAGCCAGCAACACCTTTAGTTTTACAGAAAGTCCACTGAGCAGGAGCTACAGGGATGCCTTTGAGGAGGATGGTGGGGTGTATTTCTCTGAGGGACCTGAGCCCACTGTCAGGAGCAGTTCCATGGCCAAGAAATCCCCCAAGGATTCTGTGGGGGAGATGGGTAGTGGCGATGATGACCTGCCTTC
>JACSVZ010001119.1:0-10061 GCA_014706295.1 Lycocorax pyrrhopterus obiensis
AAGGCCTCCCATCCCCTCTCACACATCCCCCCATCCCTGCAGGGCTCCCCCGGAGCCCCCGGCCCCCCCGGAGGAGGGGGAGGTGCTGTACACCCACGTCACGAGGACGAAGCGCACGGAGGGTGAGTACGGGCTGGGACGCGCACAGGGACACGTCACCCACGGGGGGTCACACAGATCCCACAGCCAGGGTCTCTTGCAGGGCCCCCCCGCACCGCTCCACCCCAGGACACCCAAGTGACCTACGCGGAGCTGCCGGGACCCCACAGGCGACCGCGGGCACCCAGTGACATCTACGGGAACGTGCTGTGACACTGCCAGACACCGGGGGACACTGGGGGACACTGGAGGACCCGACTGACTTCTGCTGGCCCAAAATGCAGCTTTTTGGTTAAACTGGGAGAAATGGTGTTTCTTTGGTCAGCTCTGTCCTGCTTTAGGAACGGGATTCTCCGATTTCTTGCTTCTCCTAAAAACTTTCTCTCCCCGCCCGGCTGCGGAGGGCAGCGAGAGAGCGGCTTTGGTGGGTGCGGGGCATCCGGCCACCGTCAGCCCACGGCAAGGCAGGAAGGAGGAGGGTCCCGCTCAGGGTGCTGAGCAGATCGTTGTTGTCTTTGCAGCAGTTTTGGGGCTCCCTCAGTCCCTTGGGCACAGGGACAAAATGATCAATTGCTGCATTTCCGGACTGGTTCCCTCGCAGCTGCCCCTGCAGGGGGGTTTCCAGCCAGCCCTGCTCTGAAAACCATCAAAGGCCCTCGCAGAGCCACTGCTTGGGCTCCCGTTGGCTTTTGTGCTTCTCGCAGGGCTGAGCAAACCACAGCCAGGCCTTTTCCCCCCCACAATTCTCACCTTTGCAGCAGCTCTAAAGCTGCGAGAGTCAAAGCTGAGGGGGCAGGGGGGACCCTCAGGTCCTGGCTGCCCCCTGGGGCTGGCCAGAGCAGGGCTGGCCAATGCCCATCCCTGTGCAGTGGGGCTGTGGCGTGGCCTGGCCCCACCCTTGGACTGACAGGGGTCCCCAGGATGTGCCACCCCTGGGACAGGCACGCCCCAGGAATGTGCAGGGACCCTTCTGGAACCGCCACCCCCAGAAGAGGATCCCCTCATCAAGGATGTGTCACCCCCAGAACAAGAACCCCCCCTTGGACAGAATCCCCCTGGATGTGCCCCCCCAGGTCAGAACCGCCCCCCGTCTGACTCTCAGCACAAACGGCCTCTTCCTTCTGCTGCCGGAGAGAGAAAGTGAAAGTGTTGGGGGGCACTGCCGGAGACCCCGTCCCCCACAGCTCCCCCCCAAACCTCCCTGCAACCCCCGCTCCCCCTTTCCACCTCCCCGGGGTCCCCCCAACCCATTCCCTGCTCAGGAGCTCCCAGGGATCGCCGAGCCATGAACTGGGAGGGGAGTGTACAAAAGTGAGGAAAAAAAGGAAAAATAGAAACAAAGAGAGGAAAAAGTCCCAGGGTGGGGACCACAGACCCGGAGCACCGTGAGAACCCCGTGGTGTTTCCCCCAGGCCACCAACACTATGGGGGTCTCTGCTTTTGTCTGTGTCACCCAAAATCTGAGGCACTCAGGAAAGGAGCTGCAATGCACGCCCCCCCAGCCACTGCCCATCCCTGGCACCCCCATTCTGCTGGAACCCACCCATGGGACCTCATTCCCTAGGTCCCCTCTCCTGGGGACCCCCATTTCCCAGAACCTCCATTGTCCCCTTGACCCCATCTCATGGGCTCTCCAGTCCCTCAGGACCCTCCATCCCTGGGTCCTGCATCCCATGACCCCAAGTCCCTGGGGCCCATCTTCCCTGGGACACCCATCCCTGGTCCCCCGCACCTATGGAGACCCCCATTCCCCAGGATCCCATCCCTGGGGCCCCCTGTTCCTCTGGAAATCCATCCTTAGCTCTCCACATCCCTGGAGCCCCCCAGTGCTGGGACTCCCACGTCCCCACCATGTCCCACCATCTCCCTCTATGTCCCCAGCCTCTCTCCACCCTGCCCCCACCAAGGGCCACCTACACGTGGGTACAAGATGTGACCTCCCTTCCTTCCCTTTGGCCAAGAGCCGCACCCAGGGGACAGGTGGCCCCGGCAGCGTGTGACAGCCAGCCCAGGTGGCCGGGGACACCGGGATGGCCGGGAAGGTGGCGCTGCTCCTGTGGGGTGAGTGCCCCGGGCACGGGCCTGACGCCCCGGGGATGGGCCCTGGTGGGGCAGAGAGCGCTGGGGAGGGGGCACAGGCTGTGGGGTCCCCCAGGGCAGCAGAGCCCGTGCATGAGGTGACCGGGATCATGGGGTGGCAGGGGACAGAACAGGAGGACCGGAATGGGGGACTGGGATCTGGGGACAAGGATATCATGACAGGCACATTGGGACTGGGGCAGCTGTGGGGACAGGGACAGGGGCACAGGGATGCAGGGACAGGGACAAGGGGAAAAGCACCATGTGGATGTGGCCATGGGGACAGAGGCCGTGGGCTGGTGGGGGTGACCTTGCCAGCACGGGGTGTCTGTGTGTCCCCATTTCCTCAGTGTTCACAGTGTCCCCGTGTTCTGCCTCAGCCCGAGGTGGCTGCAGTGTCCCCATCCCTGGGGCTCCATGTCAACAAGATGTGGTACATGGACAGCTGTGACACAGACATGTCCCCAGCCCTCCAGACCTGTTGGGGACCATCCTGGAGCACTTTCTCAGGAGAACCGGTGTCCCACTGGGAACAGTTTTGGGGGCAGCCCCACACCCTGTCCCTGGGTGCCACTTGCCCCACAGGGCCACCCAGCCCTGTCCCTTCTCCCTTCCAGCCCAGACCCTCGCCATCGCTGGTGAGTCCTCGGGGGATGCCATGTCCCCGCCCCGCTGTCCCCATCCCACGCTGGCCCTGGCAGGCTGGTGTCCCCTGTCACCCGCAGGCGCCCAGACCACCCAGCTCCTCGTGCAGCCCCCCTGGACGCCGGCGGTGCTGTGGGACCGGGTGAGACTGACCTGCCAGGGCTCGGGGACTGCCGGTGCCCACCACCTGGTACAAGGACGGGCAGCGCTGGGGGCTGCAGGGACCCGACCGATTCCGTGTGACCGAGAGTGGCACCTACCAGTGTGACAGACCCGGCACCGGAGTCAGCCCCGCAGTGAGGTCTTAAATGGTGAGGGACGACGAGTGCCCTGGCACCCGCGGGGTCCCGAGGGCTCTGGGTGGGCTCTGCTCATGGGTCACTCCCCTGGTGTGACGAGAGCCCGTCCCTGCACACGGGGACATCCCAGAGCATCCCAGTGACGTGAGACCTCCCTGTGCAATGGGGGACCCCTGGTGCCTCCCAGGCCCTTTGGGATCTCTCGGACTCCCCAGAGTGACAGGTCCCCCTGTCCCACAGAGCGTCTGGTGCTGCAGGTGCCGGCGCGGGCGCTGCTGGAGGTGACGCACTGATGCTGCGCTGCCGGGGCTGGCGGACATCGTGGTCACTGGGGTGCGATTTTACCACGAGGAGAAGGATCTGGGGGAACCCCTTAATGGGACCCAGCTGTCCCTGTCCCCCTGCAGCTGGTCCACAGTGGCCGCTACCGCTGTGGGGGCTGGATGAACCCTGGGCCATCAACCGTGGTGGGAGAAATCGGCTCCTGTGACAGTGACAGTTGCAGTACACGGTGAATGTGGGAATGGGAACAGGAAACCCCAACATGTTCCCAGCATTCCCCACCACTGCCTGGGTCCCTCATCCCTCCCTTCAAACCCTCCCTGGGTCACCCAAACCTTCCCATGTCCCTCTCGGGTCCCTCCATCTCTGTCCGGGTCCCTCTCCAGGTCCCCCATTGCTCTCCAGGTGCTCCATCCCTACCTGATATCCTATACCCTTCCGAGTTCCCAGCTCCATCCTCTGCTCTCCCTTCCCCACCTGGCTTGCTTCCATCCCCCCGCATCCCCCCCGCATCCCTCCCTGGGTCATCTCTGTCCCCTCTCTTGTCCCTCGTCCCTGCCTGCCTCAACCCACCCCTCCCTGGGTCCACTTCTCCCTCAATGGGGTCCTCTCCAACCCCTTCTACTCCCCTCCTGCCACTGCCCGTGTCCCCCACCCCTCACAGATCCCCATCCCACCGTGTTCCCCTGGAGGGGGGTTGGAGGGGGGACAGGACACCTTGGAGGTGCACTGTCAGCTCAGCCCCCCAGGGGACAGGTGGCACTGGGGACCGCCTGGTGCTGAGCTGCGCGGTGGCCGCGGGGACAGGTCCCTGTCCTTCTCCCTGGCACCGGGGGGGCTCGTGGGCACCGCTGGGCACCGGCCCCCGCCTGGAGCTGCGCCGCGTTGAGGACAATGACAGTGGCCACTACCAGTGCCGGGCCAGCGACGGGGACAGCGTGGCCGCGAGTGTCCCCTCGCTGCAAGTCAGAGTCCTGGATGAGCGGGACCCTCAGGCTGGGGGTGACCCAAGCACAGCATCCCCATCCCACCCCAGGTCACAGCCCCTCCACGCAGGTCACTGTCCTGGGTGACTGAGACCCTCTGGCTCTGGATGCCCCCACCCACGGCATCCCCAATGGGTGATGGTAAACACCGCCACATGTCACATGTCACAGGCTCCCCCTGTCCCCAGATGCCACCATGCACAGACTCCCTCATCCCCCCATCTGACACTCCCTCCCCCCTGTTCGCCAGCCCTCTCTCCAGGTGCCAGCCCCTCCCCCACCCTCAGTCCCGTCTGTGTCCCCGCAGTGCCCGTGGCCAATGCCACCATCACCCCCGGTGCCCTGGCACACCCGGTGCGCACAGGTGACCCCGTGACCCTGCGCTGCTCGGTGCAGGTGGGCTCAGCCCCTGTCACCTTCACCTGGCTGCGGGACGGGCGCGAGGTGGCCCGGGGTCCCCTCCTGGAGCTCGGGGACGTCGATGTGGGACATTCGGGCACCTACCAGTGCGTGGCCACCAACCAGCTGGGACAGGACGGGCACCGCGTGTTCCGGGCGCTCAGCCCCGAGCTGGCACTGACGGTGACACCGCGGGGACACTGGGACACAGGTGGGGTCACACGGGGTCATTGGGATTGCAGTGCCCCCAGAGTGACAGGTGACCCTGATGTGTCCCCCTCTGTCCCAGCAGTGGCCGCAGGGGCTGGCGGGTCCCTCCTGTTCCTGTCCTGCTCGTGGGTGTCATTGTGGCCTGGCACCGGTGGCACCGCCTGGGTTCGGTGACAATGGGGCCAACGGGGGCCCTGGGGAGGTGGGAGGCCACCTAGAATGTGGGGATGGTGGGGCAGCACCCACAGCCCCTGACTTGGGCAGCGCTGAGCCCCCAGTGACCTTTGCTCGAGGTCCTCGAGGATTGGGGTGGTGTTGGAGGGGGGTGCAGGGATGTTGGGGGTTCTTTCAGGAATCCTGGGGCAGTTTGGAGGGTGCCCCTCCCTGCCAGCCTTGGGGCTCTGGGTCTCAGGGGTCAGGGGCACTGGGGTGGTTCAGGGTTTCTGGGGGGCATCAGGGATACTCGGGGGTCCTGGGGGAACTGAGGGTCCAGTGGGGGTTCAGGATTCCGAGGGTGGATGGGGGCCCCTGGAACCCCCAAGTCACCCCTCCAGTTTTCCTTTGCAGCCTCCAGGAAGCACCTGGAAAGGTGAGTGGGGGGCTCCAGCCATGACCCCCCCTTTCACCCAAACCCCAGCACCTCCCATTCCCTTCCACACACCCCTTATTCCCACAGGGCCCCCCCGGAGCCCCCAGCACCCCTGGTGGAGGACCCTCAGGCGACCTACATGAAGCTGCTGGGGCCGCACAGGCAACCGTGGGAACCCAGCGACATCTATGACAATCTAGAACAAAAGTTGTGACACTCTGGCAGTGGGGGGCACTGGGGGACACTGGGGGTGCCCCCTCCATGGCTCCTGTGGTTGCCCATCTTTCCAAGGGAGGTGGTCATGACTCAAGGGGAGGCTGCACAGGCCACCCAGAGCTCCCCATTCCCTCTCCCGGTAACCCCAGGGGCTCTCCCATCCCTTTCCAGTACCTGCAGGGGCTCCCCAATCCCCATCTGAGTGCTCCAAGTACCCTCAGTCACTTCCCCATTCTCTCCCCACAGTGCTCGCAGTACACCCTCGGCTTCCCCATTCCCCCTCCCACCACCCTGTGCCATCCCGCTGCAGAAGGGGGAGTCGGGGAGGATTCTTTTTGATAGATTTCTTGGACAAAAATAAGCACAAACACGGCACTGCTGTATCTGAGAACTGTTTATTGAATAAAGGAGGGTAAGCGTTCTTACCGAAGGGAGATAGAAAAGAGAGCAGAGAGGAAAAAAGAGAGACAGAGAGAGAACCAGAAGACAGGGACAACGTTACTGTGAGAACCCCGGGCGCTCTGTCGGCATCAGCCTGGCTGCCATGGGCTCGTACCACGGCTGGTACCGCGGTGGGCTGGTGTGGCGGGCTGGTTGCCGCGTGCAACACGGGAAACACAGCAACAGCCGGGACTGGGTGCAGGCGGTGTCCGCTCTGTCGGGAAGCAGCCGAGCACCAGGCTGTTGCAGCGACGAGCTGCCTCGCGGAAGAGCGAAGCAGCGCAGAACGGGTGCGGACAGAGAAGCAGGACCACAGGGAGGAAAAGGCGAGGAGGCGAGGAGGGCCAAGCTGACCCTCCGAGCGAGCCCCTGATCCCTCCAAGAAACCCAAAGCAAAATGGCTCCTGTGCGAATTAACTGCTTTTATGTGCTAAGGCTCCTTCCACAGCCCGATTTCCTGGGAATTTTTTCCCGGGCATTTTTCCAGGCACCGGGGCATCTGTCCCACCGGCCAGTGGGGGTTGCTCACAGCCCGACCATGGAAGCTTTCTCTCCCCTGATCGGCTGTCAGGTGAAGCCTCCCCGGGGACAGGGTTCCCATGACGTGTACAGCCCCTACAGTAATTATTCACCTCATGGATCACATACGTTGAGGCATAAATGAAAATCAGATTGGTTCCTCTCAACCCCCATGCTCCCAGTGGCTCTGCAATCCCCCTCCCAGTGCTCCCAGTACACCAGCTGGCTTACTATCCCCCCTCCCAGTTCCAAGGGGGCACAGGACCTGGTTCCCTGCTCCTGAGACAAAAATGCAGCTTTTGGTTAAAACTGGCAGAAATGATGTTTGTTTGCTCAGCTCTGTCGGGATTCTCCAGTTTTGGGCTGCCACTATGTCTTGGTTTGAAAGGCAGATGTCTGCCAAGGAAGGCAGGAACCTCCCTTGGAATGCAGAATACGACCCCCTTCCCTCGAATTATTGTAACTTTGAAATTACGGGGCTTTCAGGCAAAGACACGGGAACAGGATAACAGTTCTTGACTTGTGTGTGTGTATATGTATAACAAGGCAACAAACAACCACAAGGGCAGCAACAACAAACAGAACCAGAACCCGGTGCCAGCACCAGAAACCCAGTGCCAGAACCAGAACCCGGTGCCAGCACCAGAACCCAGTGCCAGAACCACAAACCCAGTGCCAGAACCACAAACCTGGTGCCAGAACCAGAACCCAGTGCCAGAACCACAAACCCGGTGCCAGAACCAGAACCAGAACCCGGTGCCAGAACCACAAACCCAGTGCCAGAACCAGAACTCAGTGCCAGAACCACAAACCCGGTGCCAGAACCAGAACCCGGTGCCAGAACCAGAAGCCTGTGCCAGAATCACAAACTCGGTGCCAGAACCACAACCAGAACCCGGTGCCAGAACCAGAACCAGGTGCCAGAACCAGAACCTGGTGCCAGAACCAGCCGCCAGTGCCAGAACCGGCTCCCGGTGCCAGAACCACAAACTCGGTGCCAGAACCAGAACCTGTTGCCAGAACCAGAACCCGGTGCCAGAACCAGAACCAGGTGCCAGAACCAGAACCCGGTGCCAGAACCACAAACCCAGTGCCAGAACCAGAACCCGGTGCCAGAACCACAAACTCGGTGCCAGAACCAGAACCTGTTGCCAGAACCAGTCCCCGGTGCTAGAACCAGCCCCCGGTGCCAGAACCAGCCCCCGGTGCCGGATCCCGGTGCCAGTACCAGATCCGGTGCCAGAACCAGTCCCCGGTGCCAGAACCAGCCCCGGTGCCAGATCCCGGTGCCAGAACCAGAACCAGGTGCCAGAACCAGAACCTGGTGCCAGAACCAGCCGCCAGTGCCAGAACCGGCTCCCGGTGCCAGAACCACAAACTCGGTGCCAGAACCAGAACCTGTTGCCAGAACCAGAACCCGGTGCCAGAACCAGAACCAGGTGCCAGAACCAGAACCCGGTGCCAGAACCACAAACCCAGTGCCAGAACCAGAACCCGGTGCCAGAACCACAAACTCGGTGCCAGAACCAGAACCTGTTGCCAGAACCAGTCCCGGTGCTAGAACCAGCCCCCGGTGCCAGAACCAGCCCCCGGTGCCGGATCCCGGTGCCAGTACCAGATCCCGGTGCCAGAACCAGTCCCCGGTGCCAGAACCAGCCCCGGTGCCAGATCCCGGTGCCAGAACCGAACCCGGTGCCAGAACCAGATCCCGGTGCCAGAACCAGTCCCCGGTGCCAGAACCAGAACCCAGTGCCAGAACCAGCCCCCGGTGCCAGAACCAGCCCCCAGTGCCAGATCCCGGTGCCAGAACCAGTCCCGGTGCCAGAACCAGAACCTGGTGCCGGCCTCTCTCGGCCGCAGGCACTTTCCCTTCGGTGCAGTTCCGCTCGCGGCCGCCAGGGGCGCTGGTGGCTCCCGGCCGGGCAGGGCGGGTGCGGCGATTCCCCGCGCCTGCAGGGGGCGCTGTGGCGCGGGCTCGGCCGTGTCTCTCCTCACCGCGGTAACGGCGCGCAGCCGGCGGGAGGGATGGAAAAGCGGCTTCCTTTACAACCCCCAAGGGCAGCGGGGCCCGGTGCCCCTCCGGATAGCGAAAGGAGCTGCAGCAGGAACCTCGGAGCGGCAGCTGGATGGCAGAGGTGAAGCAGATCCCAGAGCGGCAAAACCAAATGTAACAGAAACTCCGCAGCTGTAGCAAGAGCCGCGGGTGTCCCGGCCAGGCGCGCGTGCTGGGTTACAGTGTAGTGAAGAAACCAGAGCAGTGGCAGAAAAACGGCGGGGCTGGGCAGCGGCAGCCCGGCTCCCGAACGCAGCCGGGAGAGGCTCCCTCGGAGAGGGAGGGGCTCGGGATGCCAGGTTTTCCCCTGAGGCACCCGAGCAGATGCTGAGGGTCCTTTCCCAGTGAGGTCGGGTGTTAATAAGGCCGCAGTTCAACAGCTGCTCTTACGAGCAAAGGCTCACCCACAGTAAGGGAGGAGCAGTCCAGGGCTGGACTCTGGCGGTGGCAGTGAATTCTCCCGCGGTAAGCAGCAGCTCGACTGTTCCCTCTGATCCCTAGACCAAGAGAGAGCTGGGAGCTAAGCCCGCCCCTCACCCCCAAGCCAAAATCTCTCGGTATCCCTGCCCTTCCCAAGAGAAAAGCCCCACGGGCTAAGAGGCTGCAGCCAGCTGCAGCCCTTCCCCACACCTTGGCCACTTCTTTTGTCTCTCTTAAGCTTGGTCCTTATTGTCTCTTAACAACAAGTGGGAGAAAATTCTCTGAGAGAAAGAAAACAAAAAGAAAAATCCTAACCTCCAACACACTAAACACCAGGGGCCGCTGGAACAGTGCGGGTGGGCAGGACCCCCTGCTCAGGGGTCCCCAGGATGTGCCACCACTGCGAGAGGGACCCCCCGGGAATGTGTCCAGGGCCACCCAGAACCGCCATTCCCCAGGACAGGACCCCCCTGGCCGGGATGTGTCACCCCTGGGACAGGATCCCCCAGGACGTGTCACCCCCAGAACAGGGACAGGACCCCTCTGGATGTGCCCCCCAGGTCAGAACCCGCCCCCCCGTCTGACTCTCAGCACAAACGGCCTCTTCCTTCTGCTGCCGGAGAGAGAAAGTGAAAGCGTTGGGGGCACAGCCGGACACGCCCATCCCCCTCAGCCCCCCACCCCTCTCTGCAGCCCCTGCACCTCCAGGATCGCCGAGCCAGAAACTGGGGCTGAGGGAGAGGTGCGATAGTGAGGAAAAGAAGGAAAAAATAGAATAAAGAGAGGAAAAGCCCTGGCGAGGGGGTGTCACAGACTTGGAGCAC
>JACSVZ010000550.1:0-17010 GCA_014706295.1 Lycocorax pyrrhopterus obiensis
TGAGGGCTGTTGCCATGGCTTTTCAGCGGTTGTCACAGGTACCTTTGAATTTGGTCACTGATTCTGCTTATGTAGCAGATATAACTCAACGCTTAGATTGTTCACTTCTGAAAGAAGTCAACAATGCGGCTCTATGGATGCTGAAAAACCTTCAGCAGAGAATTTCTTCAGCTCTCTGCAGCATTTTGTGAGAGTTCTGTCTTTCCCATGCAAGTAACTCAAAACAGTGTTGCAGTTTCGTAAACTTCTTGCACCTGCGGTTGTTTTTGCAGCATTGTTATGGTTCTAACTAGAAAAATATTTAGAGACGGGCATCTGTTGGGGGTTTTAGGAGCTCTCCTGTTTTCTTTTTCTCTTAAAGAATTTTCCCCATATATGTTGCCAGGGGGACAAATTACTGGGTGCTTAAGAACAAAAGAGCTGGCCACAGAGGGCGGGGGGTTCAACTAGCTACTTGTTTTTCACCTGGGGGTGGGGGCGGCGGGGCTGGCTGGTGCTCTTAGGGTTCAGAAGGAGCTGGTCAGAGCTGGAGTTCCTGTTTTTCGGCTGCTTTCTTTCTACCGGAGAAACCCAGGATTCCCAAGCCCACCTTTCCCTGCCCTGGTGGGAGCCGGGCTGCAGCTGCCCTGCCTCTGCCACCGCTTCGATCATTCCCTACACTGTAGCCCCTACACACCCTTGCCAGCTGAGACCTCCCGAGGCTCCCACTGCAGCTCCGGAGTTTGATACATCTCGTCTGCCACCCGGGATCTGTGCTCGTCTCTGCTGTTCCAGCCTGCTGTTCCCGAGGGTCTGGCCGGGCACCGGGATCAGCCGCCCAGAGGGTTTGTGAAGCTTTTCGTCCATCCCTCCCCGGACCCTGAGCCGCCATCACCTGCAGCTGCGGGGGAACCAGCACATCTGCCCTGCTCATCGGGAGCTGCCAGTGCCCTGCACCAAAGGGGAAAGTGCCTGACAGCCGAGAGAGGCTGTCACTGGGTTTGTGGTTCTGTTTGCTGTTACTGCCATAGTTATTGTTGTTTGTTTTGCCTTGTCATACATATATATATAGTAAAGAACTGTTATTCCTACCCCTCATATCTTTGCCTGAAAGCCCCTTAATTTCAAAATTGCAATAATTCGGAGGGAAGGGGGTTGCATTTTCCATTTCAGGGGAGGCTCCTGCCTTCCTTGACAGACACCTGTCTTTCAAACCAAGACAGTGTCTTAGAACTTGACCAATCCCCTCAAGGGGTGAATGGCCAAAAAACCAATTACCTTATGCCATTTAACACACTTTTGCAAACTAACATGTAAAAGCCTTCAGAAAGATTATTAAATCGCTTCCATTTATGCCTGAGCCTGGACTCTTGTGTCATTTCTCTACTTGTCCGTGGTGAGAACAGTGACACAGCTCTGTTTTCACTGTTGAAAACCCTGTGTGTGCAATCCAAGCTCGAGTGCACCCATATTACATTTTGCACATTCAAAGTCACACCAATTTGCCAGGTTTCATAACAGAAGGTAATGCCAGGGCTGACAGGCTAGCCAACCCTGCGTGGGTAGCGCCTCAGCCTGACAAAATCGCACAAGCCAAGGCATCGAATGGATTTTTTCATCAAAGTGCACATACCCTGCAAAAGCAGTTTCACTTAACGCCAACTGCGGCTCGTGACATTGTCAGCGCTTGCGCTGACTGTCATGGACTCTCTGCACCTTTATCAGCGGGGGTAAACCCCCGAGGTCTAAAGGCCTTGCAGATTTGACAAACGGATGTAACGCACATCCCGAATTTTGCCGAGTTAAGTATGTGCACGTGTCGATTGACACTTTCTCTTCAGCTATGTGGGCGTCTGCTCATACTGGAGAGAAAGGCCGCGATGTCATTGCCCATTGGGAACTGGCTTTCGCGGTCTTGGGCGTGCCTTCTTCTGTGAAAACCGATAATGGCCCTGCCTATGCCTCGCAAAAGACGCGGCAGTTTCTGCAACTATGGGTGTGGACCATAAATTTGGTATCCGGCATTCTCCTACTGGTCAAGCCATTATTGAACGTGCTCGTGGCACTTTGAAGCATGTTCTGGAGAGACAAAAAGGGGGAATGCATGGGGAAACCCCACAGAGCTGATTGGAGAAAGCGTTGTATACAATTAATCATCTTACAGTGCCACCAAATTCAAATAATCCTGTTATTTTGAATAATTTTCTCTCATTGCAGTCTTCAGGTGAGACGCACTTGCCTCGAGCAAAAGTCTGGATATGGGACCTACTCACTAATAAGTGGGAAGGCCCATGTGAGCTTATTGCTTGGGGTCGTGGGCATGCTTGCATTTCCACAGATACAGGAGTACGATGGCTACCTGCAAGATGCGTTTGCCCTGACCTGCGGCACCAGGAGCAGAAAAGGCAACCTCCAAGGCAACCTTCAAATGAGGACCAGAATGTAGATCATCAGCTGAGTGATCCCTCTGATGATGACCAAGATGTCGACCATCAGCCTGGTCCTTCTACAAGCAGACACTGAACTTAAGTTTCTTTGTTATGGAGTAAGAATGTTAAGGCCCTTAAGGCTATTTAGAATTAATAACCGATACAGAATTAGGTTTGCTAGATGTATCTCCTATGGCACCGCTGGACATTCTCTCTGCCTACTTTAAATTAGTGCCTGATTTAAATTTCTTAAACAAAAAGGGGGAATTGTGAATGCTGAAAGCTTGGTTGCAGAGGGATTTCTCAGTTTTCTGACAGTGTCTGTGTGAAAGCCTTGCTTTTTCACGGACGCTACAGGAAAACAGTTAAAAGGTTTTGTAAACTATGGTATTCTTATGATACCAATGAGAAAAATATCTGAAGTAAGTGTTATTGGGTTCAGCCAATCCCTCTGGGGGGTGGCTGGCCAGGGAACCAATGACCTTACGTCAGTCCAGTGTGCTAAGATATAAAGTGTCGGTTCCATCCCATCCTGAACCGTCCATGTGGCTTTCTTCTCCGACCTCTGCTCACAAGTGACACAGAGATACAATTATGAAAACAGCAAAAGATTTAGCAGAAGATTATTATAAAGCACAACGATTAGATATAAAAGATTACTTTCCACTCCAAGAACCACACTGGAGTCCAAATAGAACAGCTGAATTGGAGAAATTGAAAGCTTACCAAGAATGGGTAGCAAAAGGGATGGAGAGGGCCATTCCTAAAATTTTGAATTGGTCAGCTTATATGCAGTAAAACAGGGTCCTTCTGAGTCACCATCCGAATTCCTGTGTTCGCGTAGAAACACATAATCACGGTATGATTATATGCAGGTGCTTTTATTGACGAGCTCTGGGAATCAGGGGTACAGACCCAAATCTGACTCCAACATGGATTCGAGATGGATACATTTTTATACCCTTTCTTTACATAACTGTCGTATAATCATATGTTAATCATTAACTTAATATTGTTCTATTGTGTATATTGATTTCACCCGAGCATGAGTTTTAAGCCCCCTTCCCACAACATTTCTCATGATTGTTGTTCCTTTCTCCTGATTCTTGTTGCGATTAAACAATTATTTTTAATTATATTTAATTACTAACCAATCATCACATTTAACTTTATCATCTACCATACAGGTGGGTACACAGATGCAGGTTCACATGATTTTAGCAAAGACAATGCCCACTCCCATTCCCAAGGCCTACTTTAGCTACCACGATTTTTAGAAACATTTTAACCCTATGCTATCACCTGGATCGTCTGAGGGACGCAATGTGCCGCAATACATCGCTGGACCCCGACACTGAGGTAGGGATACAACAGCTTGTATCCTTGTTTCTAGGGCAATCCACTGCAGATATTAGATGCAAATTGCAAAAGCTTCAGGCACCAGAGGGGAGGAACTTAGAAACTCTATTAGAAGTGGCGTGGAAAGTATTTAGTAATAGGGAAGAAAGCTCCAAACAAGAGTTGAAGAAATTAGTAGCAGTAGGGAAGGGAAGGAAATAGAGAAAGATTTAGACAGGGACCCTCCAGACAAGGACCTCCCAGACAGGGCCCACCCCGGCTAGGTAAAGACCAGTGCCCGATTTGCAGAAAATTTGGTCATTGGAAGAATCAGTGCCCAGAAAGAAGACAAGAAGATCACCAGAATAAAGGAGACCACCGAGAGAGGGGGGTGGCTGCACATGCAAAAGAAGATTGAAGGGGACGGGGGATTCTACCCTAGAAGATCCAGTGGTTATAATGAAGCTAGGGGAAAAGAAAAAGAAGTGGAATTTCTGGTGGATACTGGGGCAACGCATTCGGTTTTAAATAAAGCCTTGATGCCTGTGGGGGATGATTATATTGTGTTAATGGGGGCAACTGGCCAATCTGAAAAAGCATACTTTTGTAAACCATTGAAGTACAAGCTTGGAAAGCAATGGGGTATCTACCAATTTCTATACATACCCAACTCCCCGAAAGCACTTTTGGGCAGAGATCTATTGGAACAATTACAGGTGGTCATTACATTTAAAAATGGGGAAATTACTCTGGAGGTAAATGGTCAGCAGTATGTAGAAATACTGAGTTTAATATTAATGACTCCTGAAACCAAAGAAGAAATTAGTGAAGAAATTTAAGCCAGGTGTATCCCGGAGTATGGGCAACTAACGTACCAGGAAGAGCAAAGAATGCACTTCCCATCCAAATTAAACTTAAAGAAGGGAAGCAGGCATACAGGATTAAACAATACCCTCTGAGAAAGGAGGATAGAGAGGGGATTACCCAGTGATTGACAACCTTTTACAATTGGGATTGCTAAAGGAGTGCCAATCAGATTTTAACACTCCCGTTTTACCTGTTAGAAAGCCCGATGGGTCATACTGAGTGGTACAGGACCTAAGAGCCGTTAACAAAATAACTGAGGATCTTTATCCTGTGGTGGCCAACCCATACACTTTGCTAGCATGTTTAACACCAGAACTAACCTGGTTTACTGTTTTAGATTTGAAAGATGCCTTCTTTTGCCTCCCTCTCCATGAAGCCAGCCAGAAAATTTTTGCATTTGAATGGGAAAGTCCTAAGAGTGGATGAAAAACCCAGCTCACATGGACAGTGTTGCCTCAAGGATTCAAGAACAGCCCCACGCTGTTTGGCGAGCAACTTGCAAAAGACTTGGAGTCCTGGGAAGCTCCGTCAGAGGAAGGAAAACTACTACGGTATGTAGACGACCTCCTAATAGCTACCCAGATGAAAGAGGCTTGCAAGGACTGGACAGTAAGCCTCTTAAACTTTTTGGGGCTCCAGGGATACAGAGTATCCAAGAAAAAGGCTCAGGTGGTAAAGCAGAAGGTAATCTACCTGGGCTATGAGATCAGCGCTGGGCAGCGAACTTTGGGGCAAGATCGCAAAGAAGCAATATGCCAGACTCCGAAACCCCAGACAGTAAAGGAATTGCAGACCTTTGTCGCTGTTGGGGCGGTCACGACACACACATGGAAAGTGCCTCTTTCAAGGGCCAAAAAGCCATTTATTAAACAAAGCAGCCTCTTTTATACACCTTTTGTATGTTATCATTCGTGTTACATATTCATTGGCTGCTAAACTACTAAAATAGACTCATTGGCTATTATTAACTTCAATATACTACCATTAGCTACCTATAGCATAAGCATTCAAGCATTCAGAAAAATAACAGGTGTGGATATGTTGCTGCTTTTCTCCTTCTATTGTTTAACTTTCTTGCTTCTGTTGATACTACATTTTCATGGGTAAAAACTAATTGCTTTTCTTCTCACGGACTTTTCTCACAGTCCTTCTCTAGCCGAAGTAACAAGCCTGAGCCATAATTTTACAAAGGCAACAAGGCCTTCATTTTATAAGGTTTTACTTAAATGCCACAGACCTTTTTGAGAATGACAGGGTGGTGTAAGTTATGGATTTTAACTATGGACTGCTTGTAAAACCCTTGTATGCTCTTATTACAAATGGAAAGAGACATCCAGTGGACAAAAGAGGCCACATGGGCCTTTAACCAGCTGAAGAATGCTCTCATGTCAGCCCCAGTCTTGGGACTCCCAGACGGGAATAAACCATTCTTTCTGTTTTCCCATGAAAAGCAAGGGATTTCTCTAGGGATCCTGGCACAGGACCTGGGCCCGTATGGTCGGGCAGTGGCCTACTTCTCTAAGCAGCTAGATGCAGCAGCCAAGGGATGGCCCAGGTGCCTCAGAGCTGTTGCAGCAGTCGTGCTAAACATCCAAGAAGCACGCAAGTTCACATTAGGCCAGAAAATGACCGTGCTAGTGTCCCACACAGTGTCTGCAGTGCTGGAAACAAAAGGCGGACACTGGCTTTCCCCACAGAGGTTCTTAAAATACCAAGCCATCATGGTTGAAATAGTGGTAACTACTATTATCAACCCAGCTTCTTTTCCCAGCAGAAACCAAGGGGAACTGGTACACCATGACTGTCTGGAAACCATTGAGGCTACCCACTCCAGTCGTCTGGACCTGAAAGATACCCCTTTGGACGACGCAGAGATCTGGTTCACTGACAGAAGCAGTTATGTCATCAGTGGAAAGCGACACGCTGGATATGCAGTTACCACTTGCCGAGAGGTAATAGAATCTGGGCCGCTGCCAACAAACACCTCTGCACAGAAAGCTGATATAATTGCCCTAATCCATGCCTTGGAAATGGCAAAAGGAAAGAGAATAAACATCTGCACAGACTCGAGGTGTGCATTTGGGGTTGTACATGCACATGGAGCCATTTGGAGAGAGACAGGACTGTTAAACTCACAAGGGAAAAACATCAAGCATGCACAAGAAATAACGCGGCTGTTAGAAGCTGTCCAGTCACCTGAGAAAGTAGCAATCATGCACATTAAGGCACACCAAAGGGTGAGCTCAGAATTGGAAGAAGGAAATGAGCTGGCGGATCGAGAGGCAAAAGAAGCTGCAAAAGGTGAAATAATAACTGAGGGAGCCCTGATTCCAGATGGACAGATTTCTCTAGAAGGTAAGCCAATGTATAACAAAAAGGACAGAAAGCTAATTAAAATTGAGAAGGGAACATATAATCAAGAGGGATGGGCTTTTACTGCAGAAGGAAAATTAGTTATTCCATCTTATTTGTTGTGGTCATTAGTAAAGGAAGAACACCAGAAAACCCATTGGGGAACAGATGCCCTATATAACTATTTAATTGAAAGAATTATCGTAAGAAACCTACAAGCTACTGTTATACAGGTAACCCGACAATGTGATCTTTGCCTCCAGACTAAGCCCAAGAATACCCCTAAACCAAAAATGGGTCTAATTGGGAAGGGCCATGGACCTGGGCAACAGTGGCAGATTGATTTCACGGAACTCCCGAGAAAAGGGGGGTACCGATATTTGTTGGTATTAACAGATACCTTTTCAGGATGGCCAGAAGCCTTTCCCACCAGAACCGCTAAAGCTCGGGAGGTAACTAAAGCATTGTTACAAGAAAAATACCACATTTCGGAGTCCCAGCCACAATTTCCTCAGACAGAGGACCACACTTTATTTCAAAGGTGGTACAGCAGATTAGCCGTCATTTGGGGATAGATTGGGAACTTCACACTCCGTATCACCCTCAATCAAGTGGCCAAGTAGAGAAAATGAACCACTTAATTAAACAACAACTTGTAAGGTTAGGACAAGAAGCCAACTTATCTTGGCCTCAATCTCTCCCACTTGCATTGTTACGAATAAGGACCAAACCCAGAACTAAGGAAAAGTTAAGTCCTTTTGTGATGCTTTATGGGAGACCATACAGAGTGCAAAAAGGAATATCTAATCAAATTGGGGAAGAAACACTAGCCACCTATATGATAGCTTTGAGCAAGCAGCTCAGGAAAATTGAAAAATATGTGGCTAGGACCCGAAGCCCGAGTTTAGATAGTCCTGTGCATGATATACAGCCTAGGGATTATGTATATGTTAAGTCTCTTGCAGAAAAGACTCTGGAGCCACAGTGGGAAGGATCATTCCAGGTGCTTCTCACTACTTTCACGGCAATCAAGATTAAAGAACAGAATGCCTGGATTCATCACATCAGAGTAAAGAAGGCTCCAGAGGCCCCCCGTGGAGAGTGACCCCTGGTGGTGATGAACTGAAACTAAGGTTTACCCGAGGTAGACCCGTGGCTGACAAATAATGAGTTCATGACTCATCCTAACAAGTGCAGCTGCGCAAATTGCAAACCATGGGTTTTGTGTTATTGTTATAGCTGTGGGGAACGTTTTTATTGCCACATTTCTAGAGCACGAGCAAGGTACAGAGAGTGTTTTAGAGGAGAAAACGAAGAGTTGTTAATTTGTGGCTATTTGTGTGGAAAGCAAATCACATTGCCATGCAATTGGGAAGTCCCAGAATGCGACTGGGAAATAGCCAAATCAAATTGGGAAAAGATAAAGGCCAACCCATCATGGGTTTGATGAGGACCATTTCTTTTGCAGTCGTATCTGTAATTTTTGGCTGTGAGGCTGTCCATGGACAAAAGGACATCTGGTCCCAAGCCTTTATTCGGTTTACTGGACTTATGGGAAAATATTATGATCTAAAGGACTTAAATCTATTAACTGTGGTGTCACGATCCACTTAAGACAAGCGGGAGTCGTGATGGTTCGTTTACCTGATCTCAGAGTGCAAAAGAAACACAAACAGGGATTTTAACTTTAAATCACAAACAATACACTTTATTGAGTGCCAACAACACGATTATGCGATAGAAGAGAGGGAGAGATATAGAGAAACAAAGTACAGAGAGAAAAAGGGGGGGGGTTAATAGCTACCAACGGGAGGCGAATCCTCGTGGTCCTGCAATAGATCCATCTTCTTTCCGTGGGGAGATCTCGTAGGGGTCTTCTCAGAAAGTCCCTTTATAGTTTTTTCGAAAGCGAGGGGCAGCTAGCCAAGAGGTAGGGGACTAGGACCCATTGTTTTTGGGGTAATGGTGCAGGGCAGGTGCACGGGACATTCTTTCTCGCTCCAGTACAGCCCTTCTCACCTAGGGCGGCAAGGAAACAGCACCAGAGCAACCGGTTCAGCGTGCATACCTGCAGGCACTTGGCAGACATCCCACCTCGGTCTGGCTAGGACTCCTGTACCCTCTTTCCCCCTTTGGGGTCTTTAGCGTCTTTCAGTCTCTGTCCTCGTCGATGATCGTGAGGCAGATGAGGGATCTTCGGACCGTCTCTTACACTGTGGTCATGCACGGAAACCAAGTATATACAAAAGGCAAGAATGGGAAAGACAAAAAACTTGGCAACTTCAAGGGACTGTAGGAGAAGAAATTAAAATAGGATGCCGAATGATTAACGGAAGTACTCATAAAAAGGCAACCCAAATTAGATTCTCAACTATTCCTACAGACAGGCATGATGAAATTTGTAGTCATTCAAGTGAATTAGATTGTTGGTATAATTACGTTAGTACAGACCATTGAAGTTGTTTGTCTTTGGACAAGGATCCTAATGGGCTTTCATTTAGATTCAAGATAAATGCCATGGCTAGGCCTGTTACAACTTAAGCTAGCACTCAAGCCCAAACCCAAGACACACCACTTAAACCTGAACCAAGGATTTATGAAATTGGCCCTTATGTAGTGCGGAACACAGGCCAGCAATTATTATTGTTTAATCCAGAATGGTCTCTTAAACGTGTAGAATTACTAATGCAAATTAATGTTTCTGAGGTACAACCAGCCTGCTCCCCTTTAATACAAACATCTTTTGAAGGGTGGACAGCATGGCTACAAAAACAAACACCCCTCAAAAGTAGAATGCGAAGAGATTTGACTGGGCATGCTAGGAACAGGATTGGGAGTCCTAAATGGAATTGACTCAGATATACTGATGAATAAATTGACCACAGCAACTAGTGACCTGACCAAGTTAAAACAACCCCTACAGTCTTCCCTATTAGCATTAGGGAATGGTCAGTGGCAAGTTTCAAAAATACTCCCCGATTTTGCAAAAGCTAATGATCAAGATCACAAATTGATTAATTAACACGCTTGGTGCAGTCCAGGACAATGTCTCACTAGCCCTTAGCTGCATTCAAACTCAGTTATGGATGCAGTCAACAGCCTCCTTAATCATAAGAGAAGGGAATGAAGGTGTTTTTCCTATTGAGATTCAAGTAGCTGTTTGGAATAATGCCACTAAGCTAGAAAGAAAACTTCAGTCCTGGTGGACCTTGGTAAATTTTACTTATGATCCAATTACTAATATAGCTACAGCCTTTGTTCTCACCATATGTATTGCTACCATTTACATAATCCACCCTATTGTTGCACTAGGATTGAATCACGAGGGAACAGTCTTCTACCCCTCCAAACATAGAGTGTGGGCCGGATGGTAGAAGAAAAGTGGCAAACTGTGAATTTGGAATCTTGTATCACAGGGGAACAACAAGGGTTTATCTGCAAAGGTAACACAATTGATGCCAAAGACATATGCCTTGATGCTGAGCAAGGCATTTGTCATTTTGAAATCCATCCAGATATCACCCAGAAGATGGTACTCATATATATCGGCCAAGGTTGTGTATGTTTGAGAAACATTTGTACTTTCGTAGAAATAGATAATGACAATGTTTCTTTTAAAAACTATTCTAATTTTTGTGTTTGTAATTTTACCAGGATTATTGGGTGTATTTCTCGTATTCAGCACCAGTTGTATCCCATCAATTGGTAAGGTCAAACTACACCCTGTACCACCAATTGTTACCCACACCTATTGGAATGAACCTTACATTAGTAAGGCAAATAGTAGAACATCAGATATGATTGAAATTTTTAAAAGGAATCTGAAGAAATGGGAAAAAGACCTTGGTTACCATCCATCATGACACACAGGAAATAAGCAAGGTCTTGGAGAGGGTAAAACGATGCAACTCACAATTGGTGGGATGGGCTATTTGGAATGGTCACCCACTGCAACTGGCATTTTGAATACGTTATGTCACCCCCATAAATTGTGGTTTGGTTGATTTTGGTAGGTTGTTAGCCTTCTGTTACCCATTGTGCTACTTGTTTTGGAATTATAGAATGTTAAGAAAATTATCCTTTTTAACCATTTTGATAAATGAGCATGGTAAAACACTAAGAGACACTTACCGTAAGAGTTTGTTAGAAGAAGAATCTGTGGTATTAGTAAAAGAATTTACTAACTTTATAGAAAAGGGGGGACTGATACAGGGGGCTTAGAATTTTAAGAATTAACTATTGATCACGGTATTGCTAGTATTGCTAAATTTTGTAGCTGCTTGCTAAACAATGCATATTGCTTGTTTAACATTTATTGCGCTTACCAAGCAAAAGGGAGGATGCAAGACCATTGACAAGGGGAAGAAACTGTGACCGAAGATCCTGCTCTTGGACCTTGAAACCAGCCTGGACCAGCTCTGAGGTTTGGACTTGGGCCAGGAACACAAGGAGTCTGCATAAGAAGGCGAGGTAAAAAGTTCAACCCAAAGAAGACTACTTACTTCATCTGAAGGAGACCTTTACTTCATCCCAGAGACCTCGGCCCGCGACCACCAGGCGGCACTTGCGCAAGAGCACCGATATGCTAATGACTTTAGAGCTACTTATAATACGAAGCAGGGACAGGCAATGAATATGTATAGGCGTATGGTGTAATTTGATGCATATGTGGTTTGCAACTGGATAAAATGCTAAGCCAAGAGCTGTTGAAGGCGTGCATGTTTTTTGGAGGAGGGATTCGCCCATGCGCCTCAGCTGATTAAAACATGCCTACTTTACAACCTTTCAAGTTGTGGAGTCTTTTCTGCAATATTCATAAGGGAATAAAGGTAGGTATTTATTTGAAAGGCCTTCAAAGGTACACTCTGGGGAGCCAGAGGCTATTGCCAAGATGGACAACAGGTCACGAGTTCTTCACACTTTTATAGGTTTGGTTCATTTGCATATCAGGGTTAATTTTCCAATTGAAGCTTCAGTTTAATGATGCAATTCCTCTCAGCTTGCCCCCCTTTAGAGTCTTTTGGTTTATACTTTTTGGGCCTAGGACGGTCTGGGTGTCCTTGAAGAGCAGGCCTGGAGAGGCTTTGTTATGTCTACCTAGCACGAGAGAGCAGAAATTAACAGGCTACAAGAAACTTCAGAGTTACACACTAAGCAGTACAGGATTTGAAAAATATAAAAGTTAAAACCTAAGGCATCACCCTCATACAACGACAGAGGACTTTATTTCCAAACCACAATCCGACAGAGAGCAAAATGCTGGCACGCGATGTTGCTGGCACTACTCTTCCCCCCCCGGAGCTCCCCCAGAGCAGAACGCTCCCCCTTCGGGCACTACTGATTCCTCCCGGAGTGGCCTCTTTGCAAGGCGCTCCCCCTGGGAGCAGAACGCTCCCCCTGAAGCAGGCCCACCCCCCTGCAGTGGCCACTCTTCAAGGTGCCTCCCCTGCAAGCAGCTTCTCCGCTGCCCGCTTTGCTGGCTGCCCCCAGATAGCAGGCCCCTCCGCGGCTGCTCCACTAGAGGTGGCCCCCTTGGCCCCCCACGGCCCCACCAGCCCCTGCTTGCCCAGAGCTAGCCCACTGCATATCGACTGACTCCGAGCTATCCTGGCTCAGCTACCCTTCCGACCCCAGAACCTTAAATCATGCCAGACGGCAGAATTATACCCTACACGGAATGCTGGTGCTATGGCACATCGCTGTCAGGAAAATGCCAAGAACACACATTGAAACACAGAGATCTGTCGGTTATTACTGCGTGCCCACAAGGTCGGTGGAGATTGGTACAGGAGAGTGGTGTGTCCTCCCCCTTCCCATGTTCGCAATGTGGAAAAGGTTACCACTTAGGGAGTTAATGTTAATATAATTGTAATGTCCCAGGCCTGATTTAGGTATTGTTAGATTTCCTGCAGGTGATTTCGTTGTTGTACTGATCATACGGATCTGAAGAGTGCAGTATTTATGATTAAGGCCATAAGTTTTGTGTCAAAGACAGCTGAGAAACTTTTCTGTATGTGTAATTTGGGAAGTGGAAGAGATAAAATAGCCTACAGGAAGTCAGCATGTTGCATTCCATTTCACAGTTAGGAAAACTTCTGTCTCATTTTGAGCTTCTGAGAAACACTTAATTTGTCCTAACCTCAGTGTCTTTATGAATGCAAGTTACTCGTATTAAAAATACGTTTTACTACATCACAAGAACATTTCTGGCTTTTGTTAAAGTAACTTTGTATTTTCAGTAAGCTGTAGATTCTGACAGGATTGTTTATTGGAGACATTCAAGGCTAGCTGTGTGCATGTAGTTTGTTTCTGCATGCCAGTAGCATTATTTCGTGGTTTGATGCAGACTAAACGTCAAGTGCACGAAATCTGTTATTTTTCATAAGGGGGAAATAAGAAATACTGAGGAAAAACTAGAGAGCTGCGAGGTAAAACAGTTCAAACTTAAACAGTTGCTGTACAAAGTTTATTACTAACAGAATTAAAAGTAAAAAGAAATAACAAGAAATTAAAGCAAACCTCCCCTCTCTTCCAGCACCTCCCTCTTTTTTACCCAACTCGCACAAAGGATAACAGAATATGGGATTTTGGTCAGTGTTTTAGTTTCTTGAAAAGTCTCTTTCTTACACTTAAGGAAAAAAGGGTTTCTTCTGCTTCACGTGGTTCCAAACTGCCACCTGCAACAGAGCTGCCCGGAAATCTGCTGCCGTGAAAAAACATCTCTCCCATGAAAAATCTCACAGTTCCTTCACACTGCCAGACACGGGCTATCACATGGGGTTATTGGATCTTTTTAAGGATGAGTTATTTTGGCCTGAACACAAAGGCTTTCTTCTTCACAAGTCTCTAAAAGCCTTTCACTGCTTCATATAGCCTGGCATAGGCACTCTTCACATCTTTATAAGCCACACGTGAATTCCTCATCTCCCATGTTCTTTAAAAAATAATGGATAAAGAGATTTACAGTTTGTGATATACCGTTTTTGAAATAAATGAATTAACAAGCTAAAATTTCAGCAACAAAGTATTGAACATTATTAGTAGAACAAAGGCAAATACAGCGCTGGGCGCTTAGCAATCAGCCAGAGGCGCAATCTTTTTCACCTTTTTTGTGAGCTTAAGTATCCTCTCAAACTGTTACATATTCATTAAGCTTAAAAGATAATTTACACTTCACTTCACCTCTTTGCACCCCTCTCCCGACAGCAAGGCGCCTCTCCGGTCCTCTGGATCTTGAAGGATTGAAGGCAGGAATCCCCTTCTCAGTTGTAACTCAGTTTATTCGACAGTTTCTTTGGGAGGTGTGAGCTCTTAGTGAGATAACAGACTTCCTGGGATGTATGCAGTTTATCTTCTTTGTTTCTTTAAGATGTCTTGATCCCGGGCTCTGTGGTTTATCAACTTAAAGGACGTTTATCACTATGTATTCACTACTACGTTTCCAGTTTATACAACTATTTCGAAGTTACAATTCACTCTAACCTTGTTTCTACTATATTTTACCTTAACATTATTTCTACCTAGTACATTATTACTTGTAAATGTTATCCTATTATATACAAAAGCCAACATTTATCATCCACTTCATTTTTCACAATTCCCCCTTTTTTTTTTTTTTTTCTTTCTAGTTATGTTGGCTTGGGCAATAATCGTTATTCAACTTTACTGTTAAGTTCGAAATTCCTACAGATTAATTCTGGCTTCTTCAGACAGTCCCCAGAACTGTTCTGTTTCTTCAGTACCATTATCTTTTGTGTTGTCACTGGAGTGGTCTGTTGCGGGTCCATAGGCATAGTGATTACTTGCATACCTTGGACAACACTTTGTAATTAGTCGGATAAAACAGGGAATTAAGCAAGGGAGGAATACCAAACCCAGCTGTTGCACACAAAGGAAAAAGGCTAGTTTCTTCCACCATGCAGTTCCTAATAATTTATCCCACCACCCAGTTTCTAGTATTGATTCCCATTTTTGAACTGGTACATGAGCAACTTTCCGAATGTCTGTAGCAATATCGAGTATAGCTTGAACCGTTATCAGTTATTTGCAGGCAACAGTCGGGAGGAATTAAATTTTTCCACATACTTCCCTTCCTCTGCGAACAAATAGTCAAGAGCTAGACAGGTTTTGGTAAGTCATTGTACTGGTTTGGGATAACTGCTCAGTGACTAGTTCTAAAGCTGCAGGCCGTTTTGTTGCTAATTATTTCAAACCTCCGCTTGAAGTCTTATTATCCTATTTAGCATATAAATGGGGGTTCTATACCCCCATGAAACCATCTTGAGCCCAGGTGGCCGGGCCATAATACTGTATTATTCTTTTGGCAGGCTTTCTTCGTTTTTCCAAGTTTTGGGTGCCTCCTATATTATCACTCCATTTCTGAATAACCTCCTATTGAACTCCATTTTTGTCTTTGTAGATCTTCATAAACTGGAATGCCTAAATTTTTCCCTACTGCTTTTGGCAATAGGAAAAATCCTGGCTTGAATAGTTCCAATTGTACAAACCCCTCTCCAATCTTTGGGAAGTTTAGTATAAGCTTTTATCCCACAAATCTAAAAGAGTCCATCGGGAGCATCTCATGGTATGTTAACACTGCTACTACGGCTCCAATAATTATGCAACTCTGCCATGCCTGCAAAAGGACTGATGAAGTCATTGTTGCTACTGTTACAACCAAAATAAGGATGTGTTTCCTTGGATACTACAATTTTTATTCAGTTGGTTACTCGTTTCCAGTAGCCATTAGTGGTTTCGGGTGACCACCAACGGTGTGTTACATTTGTGAACAGAGTTCTTTTACATGGGATTTTTCCTACCCACGTTCTATAGATTGGCTTGGCCCTCTCTCTCAATGCATTCCTCACTCATTACTCCTGAATTCAGCAATCCATCCCTCAGGACGGTGCTCTCTGGATATTTTGGTTTTATTCCATAAAAGAATTTCAGGAACAGTTAGGCTAATTCCTTTCCATGGCCACAGTTCTGTTGTCAATGCACCCCACATATCCAACAATCACTGACATTTAGTGCTTGAGCTATTCGTTCCATTAAATCTATAAACAGATTTTCGCCTATTGGTGGGAGAGGTAGTGTCTCTTTTAGCTGCTCTTTAACCTTCTTATAAAGGGAGTCTGAGAGAGTTGGGAGCGGCTGGTCTGTTTCGGGATGCTTTTGAGAGTCTGCACTCGCTGTTTTATCAGTTCCTTTTTAAATCTGTCTTGTGCACCCCCACCGTCTGAAATGCCCCACATTCCTGCTTTAGCAAAACAAACATATTGTCCTTTCGGACACGGTAGTCCAAGCTGGTGTCCTCCCGAGGATTTTAACTTGGCTACCCATAGTGTGTTCTCCATAATTACAAGTTTCTAGGGAAGCTTCATAGTAACATACATCATTTACTGTCGTGTGCCAGGTCAGATAAGAAGCACGACTGCCCCATCTTATAAGGGAGCTGCACTTGGTGCAGGGATTTGCTGGATTCGCGCTGCTTGGGGTTACCCTGCAAAATACATGCGAAAATTAGGATCGTCACGGCTGTAATCAGAGGTCTGGTATGGCGTACACCCCCTTGTCCCATGCCCTCCGAGGTTGCAGCTCGTGGCCGGACTACATCTCTAAGGCGGGTGTAGAGGCCAATCCAGGCTTGCCCTCCTTACGCCGCTTGTCCCATTTCCATGCAAACCGCACTGCACATGAATGCAATGATTTCTCCACCTTTCCTCAGGAATTTCCAAATTTCAGGTAGAAGCAACTCCCACCCACACAAAACTTGCACTACACAGCATTCTCTTGGTCTCTTTGTTCTTTATAATCTCGGCAGTTCAGACAGTGGGGATGCCTTTTTATTGAAGAACAATACCACTTACTCAAGCACTTAACACACTTGCACAATACCCATGCTTGATGATTTAAATGGGGATGTTTTAGGCAAGAAAGCCGAAGCCGCATACCTTGGGCCCTTCGGTTGTTAACGCTTTCCTCCCCCCGTCCCTTGTGAGTTTGCATTATCCTTATGCTAATAGCACTGAGTGTCTTGCCGACA